>CAUYRH010010596.1:0-51094 GCA_963574655.1 Perodicticus potto
TTAGGCAAGACAAGGAAATAAAGGGCATCCAAATGGGAGCAGAGGAGGTCAAACTCTCCCTTTTTGCTGACGATATGATCTTATACTTAGAGAACCCCAAAACTCAACCACAAGACTCCTGGAAGTCATCAGAAAATTCAGTAATGTCTCAGGATATAAAATCAATATCCACAAGTCAGTAGCCTTTGTATATGGCAATAACAGTCAAGATGAGAGGCTAATTAAGGACACAACTCCACCATAGCGTCAAAGAAAATGAAATACCTAGGAATATACCTAACAAAAGAGGCAAAGGACCTCTATAAAGAAAATTATGAAACCCTAAGAAAGAAAATAGCAGAGGATATTAACAAATGGAAGAACATACCATGCTCATGACTGGGAAGAATCAACATTGCTAAAATGTCTATACTTCCCAAAGCAATCTACCAATTCAATGCCATCCCTATTAAAATACCAAGATTGTGCTTTCAAGACTTGGAAAAAATGATTCTGCATTTTGTATGGAACCAGAAAAAAACCCATATAGCTAAGGCAGTTCTTAGTAATAAAAACAAAGCTGGGGGCATCAGCATACCAGACTTTAGGCTGACTACAAAGCCATAGTGGTCAAGACAGCATAGTACTGGCGTAAAAATAGAGACATAGACATTTGGAATCGAATAGAAAACTAGGAAATGAAACTAACATCTTACAACCACCTAATTTTCAATAAGCACCAAACAAGAACATACACTGGGGGAAAGACTCCCTATTCAATAAATGGTGCTGGGAGAACTGGATATCCATATGTAAAAGACTGAAACTGGACCCATACCTTTCTCCACTCACAAAACTTGATTCAAGATGGATAAAGGACTTAAATTTTAAGGCATGAAACAATAAAAGTACTCAAAGAAAGCATAGGAAAAACACTTGAAAGTATCGGCCTGAGGAAAGACTTCATAAAGACTACCGTGGCAATTGCAACAACAAAAATAAACAAAAGGAACTTAATTAAACTCAAAAGCTTTTGTACAGCTAAGGAGACAACCAAAGCACATAGACAACCTACACAATGGGAAAGGATATTTGCATATTTTGAATCAGACAAAACCTTGATAACTAGGATTTATAGAGAACTCAAATTAATCCACATGAAAAAAGCCAACAATCCCATATATCAATGGGTAAGAGACGTAAATAGAACCTTCTCTAAAGACAGACGAATGGCTAACGAACATGAAAAAATGCTCATCATCTCTAATTATTAGAGAAATGCAAATCAAAACATTTGCATTTGCAAAACCTGAGATACCATCTAACCCCAGCAAGAATGGCCCACATTACAAAATCTCAAAACTACAGATGCTGGCATGAATGTGGAGAGAAGGGAACACTTTGACACTGCTGGTGGGACTGCAAACTAATACAACCTTTTTGGAAGGAAGTATGGAGAAACCTCAAAGAACTCAAGCTTGACCTCCCATTTGATCCTGCAATCCTATTACTTGGCATCTACCCGGAAGGAAAAACCTCCTTTTATCAAAAGGACACTCATATTACACTTTTTATTCCAGCTCAATTTACAATCACCAAAATGTGGAAACAGCTTAAATGCCCACCAACCCAGGAATGGATTAACAAACTGTGGTATATGTACACCATGGAATACTATTCGGCCATTAAAAAAAAATGGAGACTTTACAGCCTTTGTATTAACCTGGATGGAAGTGGAACACATTATTCTTAGTAAAGCATCATAAGAATGGAGAAGCATGAGTCCTACGTACTCAATTTTGATATGAGGACAATTAATATCACGGTGGGGGTGAAGGGTAGAGCAGAAGGAGAGAGAAGGAGTATGGGGTGCGGGAAAGGAAGAGTATAGAGAGGGAAGGGGGTGGGGTCTTGGTGTTTGACACACCTTTTGTGGGGCAAGACACAATTGTAAGAGGGACCTTACCTAACAAATGCAATCAGTGTAACCTGCTTTCTTGTACCCTCAATGAATCCCCAACAATAAAAAAATAAAAAAAAAAAACAAGAACAAGGCCAGGTGTGGTGGCCCATGCCTGTAATCCTAGCACTCTGAGAGCTGAGGAGTATGAATTGCCTGAGCTCACAGGTTCAAGACCAGCCTGAATCAGAGCAAGACTTCATCTCTAAAAATAGCTGGGCATTGTGGCGGGCACCTATAGTCCCAGCTACTCGAGGGCAAACACAAGAGATTCACTTGAGTCCAAGAGTTGGAGGTTCCTGTGAGCTATGATCCCATGGCACTCTACTGAGGGTGACAAAGTAAGACTCTGTCTCAAAAAATAAATAAATATAAATAAAAAATGAAAAACAAGAACAACACTATGACTTGAAAACTTAAAAATATAAATGACTTTTTTTTAAAAAAAAAAGGATGCAGTGAGATGTTGATTGTCTAATGAACAGGACCATGCTCCATTACACAGTACATTTACCCAGCTTTCCAGCTCTATTATTACATCATCTTTTGCTAGAATACTACATACAACCCATGAGAGAGACATATTACATTAATAGTCATTTCTGGATCCCATTGGTTATAATAAATAATTCTACTACCATCATTTCTAGTAATGCCCCTAGTACAGAATTTTGAATGTAAGTTCTATGTTAACAAGTGTAAGTTATCTCAGATGACACTGGAGATTGGACTTTCAGTAATTTTCTAACAGTGTCCTTTGGAGTCCTAAGGTTCTTCGGAGATGCCTCAAAGAAATGGATGGGAGGCAGAAAGACAGGGCATGTAGGGTTTCGGCCTTCATCCTCTATAACTTCCCAGGTCAATCAGTGTCACAAACATGTATTTAACTTCATGTGCTCAGGTTTCTCATAAAATTTCATTTTTAGATTCAGTCTCTTTAAGAAATGTGGGGCAGAAGTGGTGGCTCATGCCTATAATACTAGCACTCTGTGAGGCTAAGTGAAGTGGGAAGATTGCTTGAGCTCAGGAGTTCCCGACCAGCCTGAGCAAAAGCAAGACCCCATCTCTACTAAAAGTATAAAAATTAGTAGACATTGTAGTGTTCGCCCATAGTCCCAGCTACTTGGGAGGCTGAGGCAGAAAGATTGCTTGAGCCCAGGAGTTTGAGGTTGCTGTGAGTTAGGCTGATACCATGACATTCTAGCCTGGAGCAACAGAGTGAGACTCTAAAAAAGAGAAGGCAATATTGTAAAACCCCTAAACTATTCGACCTCCAAGATCTGTATTAGTTTTCACATGCTATGACTCACAAAGTTCTCAGAGAAAATATTTCAAAAGCATGAGATGAGAATATTAGTGCACAGAAAGAGGTGGACCATAATAAAAGTCTTCCAAGCCAGGTTTTCAGATCTTTACTATAATCCTCATGAACCTTCGTACAGAACCTTCTATAGAGAGCTCTACAATAAGCCATTGAGATAAAAAGATACAAAGCAGAGCTGCTTCTGAGGAGCTCATAAATGGGATTGGTAGAACAGGACTGTAGATCCATTCTCTTAGGAAGTGGATACAGTTATATCATGAGACCAATTACCAGTTAGTATGTCAGGATCTGCCTCCAAAGGTCATGTGATCTTTTGCGCACCTAGCCCACAGCCTGGTTGATACCAGCCTCGGAAAAGTAGTGATTTAAGCTCATTTCCATTTGAACTTTGTCTGCTGTGACCTTGTACCCTAATTCTCTCAGTTAAAAAAAAAAGGTTTTTAGTATACCAAAGTTCGCTTAGAAGTCCTAAAACTTACCAGCATTTCTGGCATGACTTTAAAGTAAAAACGTTGGTTTTCATATGTAGTTTGTAGAAATCACTTTTATCTTAAGATCATATCATATATATCTTAGAAATGCTGGCTACAGTCTGGAGCCCCTGAGACCACAAACTGGAGTTTCAAAATTCCTGGAAGGGTAATACAAACAACTTATCTTTGATAGCTCCCAGAATCGACCTCAGACACAGGAATGTTGAGTAAGGTATCGATTTTTCTTGGCATATTTAATTATAGCATTTTAAAGATCAAAAATAGAGGCATAACACAGAGCTATGATGGAGAATTCTTCTGCCTCCCAAACATCATCCAGAAGTAGGTAACAATAACTCTAAAACACCAGGCTTTCTAAGTGTGATGGTAGAGAGAAATGATCCTGAGACGGCTTTTTTCTCCCCTTTTTTATTCTCTTTACATGTGAACTCTTTATTAAAGAAAGGAAAAGATCTATTTCCCTCCTCCAACCAGCTACTTCTATTAGACATATTTGGACTCTCAATATAACCGTAATGTACAAATTAGAGCTGGCTACAACTCATACAATTTACTCAGCCACTTACCCTAAATGTGAAAATTGTATTTTAAAATGTCCTGACCACATTTCAAATACAGAAATAAAAACTTTGTGTACCATCATAATCTAGGAAGAGCACCTAAAACCTAAATTATTAACGTCCGAATGAACAGACCACAATTTTGGCATTCTGGCAAATACGGCCTGCATGATTTTATAGCAAAAAGACAGATTTAACAATAAGACTAAGGAACACAATTATGAGGAAAAAATTAAGAATGCATTTTCAACTATCATATTGTGTAGCAACTGAAGTTGAAATCGCGACTCCAGATGAAATGATGTCAAAAGCATGATACTGGTTCCAAATGATTCTTGCAGGATTCTGAGAAATTACAAAATGTACGCACAAAATCCCTAACTGGTAAATTCAATTACATTTAGTTCATTTATCTCAGCTATTAGAATATTAGCCTTAAGTTCTTATTTTTACATTTATCTACTCAATAAAATTTTTGATCAACAAAAATGTGAAATTTTCTGAATTCCTGTAAATATCTTAAGGCTCTTGTCTTCAAATATAGGTGGAAGAAATTATTTGCTTCCTCCAGGAATCTTTTCTGTTGTTAACAGAAGTCAAGACACAGAAGTCAGCTAGGGATTTAATTAGGAAGGAGCAGGCAGAATGAAGTCCCACCATTCAGCTCAGTTTCTCCTCCTTGTGGTCAGAAAGGGGAGGTACCTACCATCTGGTGGCATTTCCTCAAGGAATCCTATCATTTAAATAACTTACAGAACAGTCATTTGGAGAAATACATGATGCCAAGGAAAAGTGCTCAGTTTTATGCTATGTAAAGGGATCACTTATCATTGTTGGTGGGAATGTAAACTATATAACCTCTATGGAGATTTCTCAAAGAACTATTATAAAAGTAGATCTACTATTTGATTCTTCAATCCCACTACTGGATTATCTACCCAAAGGAAAAGAAATCATATCAGAAAGATACCTGCCTCATATGTTTATTATAGCACATTCATAATCACAAAGACATGGAATCAACCTAACTGCCCATCAACTGATAAGTGGATTGAGAAAACGTTTTTATACACACACACATATGCATACACCATGGAGTACTACTCAGCAATAAGAAAGGATGAAATCGGCTCGGCGCCTCTGGCTCAATGGGCTAAAGCGCCAGCCATGTACACCTGAGCTGGCGGGTTCAAATCCAGCCCGGGCCAGCCAAACAACAATGACGGCTGCAACCAAAAAATGGCCGGGCGTTGTGGCGGGTGCCTGCAGTCCCAGCTACTTGGGAGGCGGAGGCAAGAGAATCACTTGAGCCCAGGAATTGGAGGTTGCTGTGAGCTGTGATGCCACAGCACTCTACCGAGGGTGACAGCTTGAGGCTCTGTCTCAAAAAAAAAAAAAAAAAAAAGAAAGGATGAAATAATATCCTTTGTAGCAACTTGGATAGAACTGGTGATCTAATCCTAAAGTAAAGTAACTCAGAAACATAAATGCCACAAGTTCTCACTTACAACGAGGAGCTAAAATATGGCTACATAAGGGCATACAAAGGGCACAGTGGGCATTGGAGAGTCACAAAAGAGAAGAGTTGGAGGAAGCAAGGGATGAAAAACTACCTATGGGGTACAATGTACACTATTTGGGTGATGGGTACACTAAAAGCCCAGACCATACCACTATACAATATACACATGTAACAGAATTCAACTTGTACCCCCTAAATCTATTAAAAAATTTTTAAGTGCTCGATTTTAATTTGTAAGTGATTTCCACTTACTTCCGAATCACACTCTTTTTTATTTCATTGCTTTTAAAAGCCATATTTGAGATACTATTTTTTAATTGTAAGATTGCTGAACAAATCCCCAATGAAGCAGTAAATATCTATATCTAAGAACTGAGTACACAGGCATGCCACAGTCATTTTGAACACAAGCTGGGTAAAGAGGAGTGTTAAATGTCAGGGTGTATTAAACCACTGCATGGACCTTCACCATATTGGCAAACCAGAGAGGGTGGGGATGCTTCTATGTTTAGCTGTCACATAATAGACTACAGCCTGCAGCCCAGACTGACTCATACATTGTTTTCACATTCTCAGCTTCCATTGAACCACCAAGCAATGTTTATAAAGTGGTAGGACAGAGTAAAAATGTTTCTTCATGATAGGTCTTGGATGGTTTCCACTCAAGATAACACAGATTGATGTTATTTGGACAAATGACTAGTGAGGTTCCCCTGCAGCAGGAAATTGCCCCAACTACCACCAGGCTCCAAAGCAGTCCTGATTCTGGCACATTTCCCCACCAGCTCTCCATTTACCCAGTCCTGTAGGTGAGAGAATGTTCCTTCTCCATTTGGAGCCCTAATCCTGACATTCAGATACTGTTTTTGTTAATGCCACGTAGTTGATTTTGCACAACTGCAAAGCAATCAGAAGCTCAGTAGGTTATTATGTCCCTGAGAAGCTACTTGTACCTACACCTAATTCGACTGAGCTAGGCAGAATTTATACCCTTCTTTTAAACAATTTCCAGATCATGGAATAGCAGAATTACTAAGGTAAGAAAGAGAAAAGAGCCTGACAAATGCAATTAGTGTAACGTGGATCTTTGTACCCTCAATGAATCCCCAACAATAAAAAAAAAAGAAATAGAAAGAGTATTTCAAGAATTACCTGCATAATATTTCAAATTGTGTATAAAACCAGCACACTGTACCCCTTGATTGCATTAATGCACACAGCTATGATTTAATAAAAAAAATAGTAATAATAATAAAAGCCTTCATAATAACTTACAGACAAGAAAGGCAAAAGAGAAACTAAGAAGTAAGCATACTGCTTCAAGAGGCAATTTGTCCTTGGTCCTTTGGGTAATAGGGCATTTTGCCAGCTGTCACTATTGAACCAACTAAAAGTGTTACACCCAAACTGTTGTAATCATTAGGACTGAAACAATTTAACATGAATCTTTGAAGGCACTGGGATATCACATTGTATTGTTTGGCCTTGTAAGAACTGGGGAATGACTGCTATTCTCATTTAAATAACATGTATAGCATTTCAATTTGCTTTCTTTCTGCAAACTCTTTCTATTCTTTACCTTACATTATTGAAAATCTGCCCATTACTGTCCCCTTGCTTTCCATTCATTGTATAATGTGTAAAACCATGTTAGTAGGAAATAAAAGTTTTATGTGATAAAGTAAATGTATGTTAACAAGTAATTGAGAGGTTCTTTTTTTTCTGAGACAGTCTCACTATGTCACCCTCAGTAGAGTGCTGTGGCATCACAGCTCACAGCAACCTCAAACTCTGGGGCTTAAACAATTCTCTTGCCTCAGCCTCCCACAGAGCCTCCCACTTTAGGTGCCTGCCACAATGCCCGGCTATTTTTTTGTTGTTGTTGTAGTTGTCACTTTTGTTTAGCAAGCCCAGGCAGGGTTCGAACCTGCCAGCCTCAGTGTAAGTGGCCAGTACCCTAACTGCTGAGCTACAGGTGCCAAGCCTGAAAGATTCTTATACAAAGGGAAAGGGTACACAACCATAAGGCTATAGTTAACAGTTATTTCCACCCAAAATTGAAAAGATGCCATGAAGTCAGTCAACCAGTGGCTATATGGCTCACATTTATGAATCTGAGGTATGGTTGCTTGCTTACATTTATTCTTATTTTGTACACAATTATTTTCAAAGACTTGTAGGGTATATAAGACTTGCAGGGTCATCTCCAAGCAGATGACCAGCTGTTGCATTCAAGGATCATCACCAAGTATACGGTAGCAAGTGGTACCTCTCAGTACCTCAAACAGAAGATTTCTCTTCTTACTCAACCTAAATCTTTTCAGAAGAAAAGTGGAGAGTAAATCATCACCATCCTATCTACAACAACCCTTTATATATTAACAGTTACTTTTTCATTTCAGTTGGGGTATCAATGTAAATATACCAGGTATCAGTTTGCCTTTATCTGCCCATAAATTCTTTTTTGTTTTTTAAGACAGAGCCTCAAGCTGTCGCCCTGGGTAGAGTACCGTGGCATCACAGCTCACAGCAACCTCCAACTCCTGGGCTCAAGCAATTCTCCTGCCTCCACTTCCCAAGTAGCTGAGACTACAGGTGCCTGCCACAACGCCCAGCTATTTCTTGGTTGCAATCATCATTTTGCTTGGCGGGGCCAGGCTAGATTTGAACCCGCCAGCTCAGGTGTATGTGGCTGGCGCCTTAGCCGCTTTAGCCAAAGGCACTAAGCCTGCCCATAAATTCTTGCAAAACCAAAAGCAAATGAGGCTATGCAAAGTAGCTCTATCCATTGCTAATCTTTTATTTTTCATTAGAAGCCATATTTTCTCCTCCTGTGAATTCTAAAAGAGAATTTCACGTTTTTTCCCCCCAGATAAAAGAAAAAGAATCCTTTGTATTTACAAAGATGGAAAAGATTTTGGTCATATGCTCCAAAGCACACTGTAGTGTTTCTTGGTTGCACTTATCACACTGATAAATTCACAATACTTTTAAATAAATGTCTACAATCTTCACGGAAATATAAGCTCCTTGAGGACAGATACCAAGCCTGTCTTGTTCATCAATATTTTCTTAGTATCTAGCATTAGCATTTAACTTGGAGAATCCACCAATATCCTTCAAAATCATTCTTGTCCAGCACTCTTATTTTGGAGATATGAAAATAGAATCTATAAAAGTCATTCTTGTAAAGAACTTACTGAAAATTGCATAATTTGTTAATGACAAAGCCAAAATTATAACTCTGAATCCCTTATTCCCCATTTACATTCTCCATCCATTACAACAGAGGGGTTCTCATATCTAATACCCTGGGCAAGAACACTACTGACGAGTAAGATACACAAATCTCTATGATCTAAACATCTTTTGGTTGGCTTTCTGGCTCCCAGTGTTTTTTTATCAGTTGAAACATAGAAGCTTTTGCTTAAATACACCTGGTTTATGCATATTTTATGTAGGACTCCAAGAACAGAAACCAAAACAAAATTCTATAGCCATAGCAAAGAGCCAACTAAATTCTCTCAAATGAGAAAATTTTACAAAGGCCAAACCACAGATGCCAGCAGAATTTCTATGCCTCAGCTGCTGCTAAACACAGCTTCAATTCGAATGGGTTTTAAAAATTATTATTTGGGGGTTTCTTTAAAGCAAATATTTTAGAAAATAGGGCTTCCCATGAGCACATGAGAAAAGTAAATGTGAATTTTCGCGAGTGACAAAGATGATCTAAAACTGAATTCTGGTGATGGATGCCCAACACTATAAATTTTTAAAATATTAAAATGTGTAAATATTAAAAATTATAATAATGCTACTAAAATAAGTCTGAAAATGAATCAGATAAACTACTTCATTTTATAAACACCTGGTATTAAAACTGTAAAAGAAACTCTTTAAAAATTCCAATGCTCTTTTAAGCCCAGGTCCTATCCACTTCAATCATGGTTTACCTAAAAGGTCAAAGGTTTTCCTTGAAATTTTGGTAAAAATAATTTAGGGGGCTAATATAAAAGTCTACAAAGAAACCAATCTTCACTGATATAGCACCTAGAAATATTGACTAGCATGATTAATCTGCATGAAAAAAACTATAGATATATTTGTTTAATTAAACACAGTATTCTAGTCCAAAACTTGCCGTTAATTAGTCATGAAGTTTTAAGCAAGTTATACAACATCTCCAGGTCTCAGTTTTCCCACCTATTTCATGTATTTCTGAGGCAAATTATCACTTTATGAGGAAGGTATTATTAATATTAGCCATTTTTTGAAGATAAGAAAATTGGAACATGGAGAACGTTGTTAGTTTGACCAATGTCACAAAGTTAACTTTGTACCAGATCCAGGATTCCAGTCCAGAATGACCCAGCTCCAAAACCTGTACTCATTCTTTATTCCTCATTACACTTTAGGCTGTTGATTCTGTCAGATGTGGGCTTGAATCCTGAGCTTGCCTTTATTACATTAACTTAATTATTTTTTCTGAGTCCCAGTTTCTAATGTGCAAAATAAGATTGCTGATAATTAACTCTCTGGTTTTTTGGCAAAATTAGAGCGCATCCCCTTAGAAGTCATTCAGCAATAGTCTATTTCATGCTCTCCCACAGAGGTTCCTTCCTATGCATTTAAAAAAATTCTATAAATTCTTTAATTATCTTATAGCTTACCTGGATAAAGCTCACTGGGATTGAGTTCTATCAAAAGCAGTTAGAGTGGTCACAAACAACATAGCATTACTTCTTTGCTATCAGTCCTTGGCTCTGTGACTGAAACTGTCAACAAGAGTGTCAACTTCAAGGGGTGGGCATCTGTCCACAGGAACTGAACTGAGGTCACAGACTTGTCTCACTCTGCCCTACAAACAGATGTCTGGGTGACAACTTTTAGTCACTGCAAACCAGGGTTAGAGCCAAACCAGGTGGGAAGTACTGTATCTCCTTTCTAATCCTCTTGGCCAGCCCATTCATTCCCTAAAACAATACTTCACTGATCATAATTCAAAATAGTTCTCCCCAGGACATTGTGTTCAACAGAATATCTTTATTTGGATAATATCTGATTATTTCACAAGCAAAAGAGACTGTTTCCATAACAGCAAACCTGCTTGATTCTGTTTACTGACTGGAATGCACACCTTTAAATGTTTACCTTGCAAGTTGCCAGATAAAAAACTGAGGTGATGTGGAGCTCTAGTGGTGGGAAGGAAGTAAAGCAGCTGTTAGCAAGAGCCAACAGAAAAGCCGAGGAAATCACTAGTTATTATTAAATCAACATGCTAAGATGAAAAGTGGTCCAAAATAGTCTTCTGGGATAATATAAGGTAAATTCTAAATGTAATAGCATTCTTACAGATTACAAGTTAGACTTCAATAACTAGCCTACATTAAACATCATAGAGCAAATATATCCTCTTGAAAAACAGGACTCAGTGCTATTGTGGCTGCTTTTCTATCTTGCATCAACTTTACTAAACATCCTATTAATTAACGACTAGTTATTTTTTGCACAGCTAGCAAGAATGCTGTATGCAAAAGAAAAAAGCTAGACTCAAAGTCAGTGATTTTCAACCAGTGGGCCATGACACACTGGTATGCCGTGAGAAGATCTTAAGCGTGCTGCAAACATTTTTAAAGATCATTAATTAAATTATTTTTAAGGACATTCAAAGCACAGTAAATGTATTATTTTTACTTGTTTTGATCAACTGTAATTTAAGTGCTCCACAGAAGTTTAACTATTGGTTCAAGTGTGCCGTGAGATAAAAAATGTTGAAAAATACTCCAAGTGGTATGATCAGTGAAGTCCTGTGCCATCTGTGCCTGGGAATTTAAATAATCCCTTCAGGCTGAAGAAGTTGTTATGAATTAATTCCCACACTAGAAAAGTGCCTTCCTTGAATACCTGACTTCTGAGGTCTTTCTCAACTAAAAACAACTAAGAATGAAACCTATAATGTCAAACATTAACTTTTGGTTTATCTGGTGCCTGATATATATATATCTTCTCAATCAAAAGGGCTTCACCTAAAAAATATACCTCCATTAAGTCAACAATGTAGCAGAATACAAATAGTACAATTTTGTAAAGTACAATCTGGAATTGACATTTAAAACTTCTAAATATGGTGCTCAGTTTAGCTGAGTCAAAACAAGTTATTATGAGGGGTAAAAAAACTCAGAATATAAAAAAAATATAGAAACTAGCCTTTCTATATATAAGTATCTAAGTATATGTATCATGTTCCTGGATATTAAAGAAAATGAAGAGACTCACTTTCCATGAGATGACGAAAGAAACTAAAATGTTCATAAATACATTAACAATGTTTATCTGATATAAACAGCTCAACTCATGAGTGTTCTTCATGGCTTATATCAGTTGAATCCTCTAGATATTTTCCAATGGCCATATTCCAAAGGCTTCTAAATTGTTAGGTCTGTGGATGACTTCCAAGCCTCAGAGGTCTGAAAAGGAAGATTTCCTGAAGACCCAGGGAGCTTTACTCAGGATGTCCCTTCTTCATCCTTCTACTAATAAGCTGTCCTTAACATAGTTCCCTAAAGAAGCTGAATAGAAAAAAAGATAAAAATAGGAGTATTTTCTAAAAAGATATTGAGAATGCAATAGTTTGTAAAGGGAAGTTCAAGGAAAGAACTGGTTACCTTTCAGTTCTTATCTTTAGCTATAGGTTAGAATACACAATCTTTCTGACACAATAGGAAAAAAGCCAGCAATGAAGAGAAGGTGTTTAGCTAATATAACAGTATGCCAAAGGGAACCAAAAAAGAAAAAAAATTCTGCATTAATGCAGTATTAGCCAACAGGGAATTCAGAATCTAACAGTTCTGCCGTCCATTTTCACAGACATTAAAATAATTTAATGAAATTGAACATTTTTAAATCTGTGAATGCTAAGAAGTCTGTCTTTGTACATCATCTTGCCTGCATTTTTCTTGGTGATTATTTCTACTTCCTTTGCTTTTCCATAACAAACCTTGGTGTGCTGCTTAAAATATTATTTAAATAATATTTAGGGCTTTTGCCATCCTTTTGCCTGAGTCATGTTGATTTTATTAAAGGAAGTTGGGTCTGCATTCTTTCTTTACTACTATTGTAGGTAGAGTTGACAGACATAGGACCTTTGTTTTTAAAAGCTCTGCTCTGGAGGAAACCTTGTTAAGTAAGTTCCACTTTACCTGCTGGGCAGTTACACTCTGAAGGTGCTTCTCTTGCGATTCTTATTTTAGCCATATGTTCATAAGATCTCTGTAGGAAAAGAAGAGGTATTACTAATCATCAGTAGCATTATAGAAAAATGGATTCTTTGGGGACTCTCTGGCCATATGCTTGATTTTCCAGCACTTGATAGCCTGCAGAACTAATATTTAAATATGTGCTTGGACTTTAATCAACAGGTAACCATGCCCAAGCTCTAAAAAAAGAAAATAACCATTAGCGTGGTATCAAGATTGCTGGAATTGTCTAACATCTTTCTTCAGTCTTCAACTATCACCACTCTCTCCCTCAGCTCAAGCATTCGCAGTCAATGCAAAAACCTGGCACTAATGGGTCAATGAGCATAAAACTGCAACAGCCAATATTTTACACATGAGGGTTAACCAGTTTATCAAACCGTGCTGCAACTACTGACAAACAGCCACCCCTTGTACAAACAAGTTCCAGAAAACCCTCCAACTGCAAAGGTGCCTTTAAACATAACAAATTCCTTTTAACACTCAACTCTAATGATTCTGCATTCATAAACATCTCTGGCATTGCATCCTTTACCAAAAATAAAGCTACTTAAAATTTTAATCTGTTAATATGAAAAGATTTAATATGTGAAAGTGTTGATTTTAAATAATATACGGTGTTATCTCCCTTTAAGAGTGATTACCTTTTGTATGTTAATAGCACTTATGACCATAACCTTGTAACACATGAAAGATATACTAACTATGCAAAAAATAATCCGCACACAATTGGGAAAGATGCTTACGCAACTTAAGGAAACTAAAAGAGATAAAATACCCCCTTATCATTCTGGCCACCCTTTCCCCCCTTCTGACATTCATATATGTTTAGCAGTCAAACATTAAGGAAGACCGAAGGACGATGACCAAGGCAGGGATGTAAATATTAAGGCATGTACATATACAATTATATGATACAGTGAGCGCAGATTGTCACCTAACCGGCGCACACGGCCACACCAAGTGTTCATACAATGAGGGTGGAGGTCGGTCATGCACACGGAATCGCGCCTGGGCAAGATATTATCCACGTGCAAAATGCCCCAGCCTTTCACACCTGAGCCAGAAGTCGCTCCACTTTCTCTTGCACTATGGCCTTGAGCTGATCCAGGCTATCAGGCAGCAGACGAATGGAAGGGACCCCTTTGGCAGATTCAAGAGCAGCGATTCTCGCCTGGAGGTCGTTGGTTTTCACCCCCAGGTAGACACAAGACATCACCGCCACCACCGACAGGAGGGCCGCCAGGACCGCGCACGGGGACGGGGTCCAGGCACAACGCTGCCCGGCAGGGCTCGGGTCCTCAGATCCGGGATCCCGGGCCCCTCCTTTCTCCGCGTGCTTCTTCACCAGCATCGTGGCAGGGTCGGCTGGCTCCGCTTCGCCTCCCACTCTCTTCCACTCCCAATAATCTTAAAAAGGAGAGAAACAGGAGGATTCCTCCAAAGTTCGGTCCCTGTGGCTGCACAACTTGTTGGCGGAGTCAGAGCCCGGGAGCGGAGATGGAGCCCCGCTTTCCTCAGCGACGAGACCAGCCGGCAGGCACCATCCTCCGCCTTCTTCTCTCCTCAGAGCTGGAAGGGAAAAGCACCCTCAGTGCGAGGAACCGGAGGTCGGCGGGGTAGAAACCTAAACGACACCCCCTCGGACAGCTCTCCCAGCTCCCGGGGACCGACTCTTCTCCCGAGGCGCCCCGGAGCGGCCCGGCGAGGCGCGGCCGCTCGCCCTCGCCCCCTGGCTCCGGACCTGTTGCGCCCGTTAGTTTGCCCTATTTCTACCCAGTCGGTGTTTTTCCTCACGGCGACCTGTTTCCCACCTGGATTCGGTTTCAAGGCAAAAAGGCTGAGAGAAACCGGGAGAGCGCGGCGTAAAGGGGGGCGTCCAACCGCGAGAGGAGAGAGAAAAAGGAAATAAACCCAAGGAGCAAACGCAAGTCGGAAGGCCGGAGTCGCGGCGGCCCCAAGGATCTCCGCAGCTTCGCGTGTGCGAGCTTAAATACCCTTCGGGATGCTCGTGTGTGAGCGTGTGTGTGAGTGTGTGATGCGCGCGCTCGGGGCGCGCCGTCCCTCCCCCGACCCCCGCCCGGCGCCCGGCGCCCCCCCGCGGCTGCGGCTGCACAGCGCCCCCTCCCTCAGGCGCGCGGGAGCCGCCGCCTGGTCTGAACGCGTTCACCTAGGGCCCGCGCGCCGGGGACCCCCGAGGGGGCGGGAAGCCGGGGTGGGAGCGGAGCGGGAGGTCTGTTATTAGCATAATATATGCAAATGATTGAGCGGCCGCCGTGATTGGAGAGGAACTTGGCGACCCCTCCCACTGCACAGACTAACTTTAGCGGCCCCCCAAGGCCATGTCTCCTGCCGGGGCCAGGGGCCGAAGCGGGGTATGGTGCGCGAAAGGTGGCAGTTTGGGCTTATACTGACTCAGCCAGGGCACCTCTTCCCCTTTATCCAGGTTAAAAATGGAGAAATGGCCTCCGGGAGGGCAGAAGTGAAGTAAAATGCTTTATCTCCCCGGGTCTTCACTCAAGCAGCCGCAGGAGCTCTTGTTAGCTCGCTCTGAGGCAGCGCTTTCCCCTCCCTCGCTTTTCCACATGCCCAGAGGCAGGGTGTCTGGCTGACGTCGGAGGTGATTTTCCCACTTCCCTTCTCTTCCCACGGCGGCGCGGCGGATTCTCCTACCAGGGGGAGTTTTCTCTCCCCTCCCCCAGTTTCCTTCTGTCTTGATGGTGCTTAGTCTCCTCCCAGCTCTGTATTCCTAGTCTGTACTAGGGTGCTAATGTGTTTTCCTGATTCCCTGTTTTGTGGGATTGGAAAAGGGAGTGTTGAGGTACACATATTTCTCAAGATTTAAGAAAGGACTGAAGAATGAGGTCAATTTTTCCTCTTACCTGACTCTCCCGTGCTAGTCCCTGTGGATCAAATTACAGGGTCTCTAATGGGATTTTTGAAAGTTAGTAACAAGTACCATTTTATAGCTAATTGACTTTTGGGGGAAAAGAAACCCCACCTCTAACTCCAAAGACGACCTTCTTATCTCCTCCTCCTAAGAAATACATATTTTTCCTATCCTCCTTAGTCATTACTTGCTATTGTAAACTATCAACAAAGCACTGCACTAATCTAATCTGGCTAAAAATGAAACAGGGTAAGAAAATTTCAACATAATCGGGATGAAACAGACATAATATCAAAGGAAAACTCAGGAATTTGTTATAAAATCAAAACCATAATCTCTTACACTTGTTTTGCACAGTGGTTCTCCAAGGATAGTCCTGAACCAGTAACCAGTGTCCCCTGGGAACTTATGGATCATTCAAATTCTCAGGTCCTAACGAAGATCTTCTCAATTAGAAACAACTACTAATACTGTCAGGTGTACTGTCAGGGGACCAGGAGTCAGTGTCTCAGTCTTGGTTACTGGTTACTGGTGCCCAGTACCTAAGAATGGTTACTAGTGCCAAGTTGGGAGTAAATGAGCAGTTTATTGAGCAGTTTATTAAGTTTATTAAAGCATAGAACATTCCAAAAAAGGAACCAGTCAACTGGGCAAGTGTAGGAGATACTGAATTTCTCAGGATTTCTTCACTTTAGCTGATACCCTAATTCTATGTTAAGTCAGGGGTGAAATATTCATGGTTTTTCTTGGAAAAGAGTGGAAAATTCCTGGAATTGGGAACCCTCCCTTTTCTATCCTTGTAAGGCAATTTCCAAGGGTTGCCATGGTATTTGTAAACTGTCATGGCCCTAGTGGGTGTGATTTTTATTATGTTAATGAGGGTAGTTCACTTAGGGACACTGTTACCTCAGCACTCCAAAGACCCCTCTATCCAGACCTTGATCACATCTCCACTTCGTGGTTTTTCTACCTTTTTCTGGTTGGTCAGTCCTTGGAGACCCTCTATTGTAGACCAAACATCTGGTCAGTCCTTGCGGATTCCCTTGACATGTCATCTGTTCTTTCTTGGGAGCCCCCTCTGGAACAATTTTTTCCTCCTACTGTAGACAAAGCATCTCCTAGCATCGTCTATTTCCTCAATGGACACCCTTAGACGAAGCATCTGTTCCCTAAAGTTTGAGAACTGCTTGTGCAACACTTTCCAAAATAACCTCTTAACCTGGTGATGCTAGTGCGGAATTGCTGTCCCTGTTTTATGTAAAAGGAAATATTTTTCAACTCACATTTAATTGTGTCCAAGAATGATTCTTCCAATAAAAGGACTCAAGAAATGGGTACTGGCTCAGTGCCCGTAGCCCAGTGGTTAGGGCGCCGGCCACATACACTGGGTCTAGCAGGTTCAAACCCGGTGCGGACCTGCTAAACAACAATAACTATAACAAAAAAATAGCCAGGTGTTGTGGCAGGCGCCTGTAATCCCAGCTACTTTGGAGGTTGGGGCAAGAGAATCACTTAAGCCCAAGAGTTTGAGGTTGCTGTGAGCTGTGACACCACAGCACTCTACCAAGGGCGACAAAGTGAGACTCTGTCTCAAAGAAAAAAAAAAAAAGAAAGAAAAAGAAACTGGTACAAATGTTTTAATCTTAAATTTTCTGATTATCTCTCTAACCATTCCTTAGCCTCCTTTACAGGCTTCTCCTCTGCCTGCCCTCTGAGTGTTGGTGCTCCCTGGGTATCTGTCTTACGTCCTCTTCTGATTCTGTGTATTGTCCCAGATAGAGTTCCCTCATGCCATCCTTACACTGATGAGTTATAAATCCACATTGCAAGCCTAAACCTCTCTCCTGAGCCTCCTGTCCATATAGACTGCATTCTCCATCTGGATATCCCACTGGCAATTCCATCTTAACCTGCATCTTACCTCCAACCTCTGGTCTTCTTCTGTCTTCCCATCTCAGCAAAGGGAGCTGCCATCCAGCCAGGGTCCCCAAGCCAAAATAACCAGTAATTTGGCCTGACTGTTCCCTTACCCTCACCTCCTCATTCACTTAGATTCTTTTGATACTTCCTATTGTCCTTAGGTTGAAGACTGTAGGTCTTACAAGCCCCCCACCTCTACCACCTAGTGTTTGCCACCTCACCAGCTTCATTGCTCATTCTTCTCTAAGCTATGGAGACAAAGAGAAAAAAGAGATTTTTCTTTTGGATGAAGCACCACTCTTAAGTTTTCAGTAGAAGAGCCATTTTCTGATCTGACTGATGCTGACAATAGATTACACATTTAATTTGGATGATGCAATGTTCTTATAGCATGCTTTGTGGAAACTGGCCATGAGAGAAGGTACATTAACAAGTTTTACAAGCTCTCAGAACTATCTGAGAGATAGAGTTGGAATTTTGTGGATTTCAAACGTTTATCCAGGGGATTATATTTGCTTTATATCTTTGGTGGGCACAATACCTCAGGAATGTACCAGCCATTAGCACTAAGATTTCAAAACCCGCTAGATTCTCTGCCATAAAGCATAGAGAATGCATGGATCAGCAAAGCTCTGGGGGTTTGAACTAATGTTGTTCTTTAGATTCATCAGAGCACAGTCATTATTTTGTTTCCTATGTGGAACAATAAAAAAAAAGTAAAAATAGTACTAAAAATGCTATAATCCAACTGATTCCAATTTGCCTAAGACTAATATCAATAGCAGTAAAAAGAAAGTGGGTGATTGATTATAGAACAGGTGTGTGGTGAGAAAAGTAATAGACCCCAAAGATGTCCACATCCTAATCTCCAAAACCAGTGAATACGTTATCTACCATGATAAAACAGATTTGCAAATACGATTAAGTTAAGGATCTTCAGACAGGGAGATTTTCTTCAATTATGTGGATGGGCCCAATGTAACCACAAGAGTCCTTATAAAAGCAAGGCAGGGTTTCAGAGTGAGAGGAGATGTGACAATAGAAGCAGAGGTCAAAGTGATGTGAGTGCCGGCTTTGACGACGGAAGAGGTTCACAAGTCAGGGAATGTAAGTAGTCTCGAGAAGCTGGAAAAGGCAAAGAACAAGTTCTCCCCTAGAGTATTCTGAAGGAACATCACAGCCCTGCCTACTCCTTGATTTCAGGACTTGTGACCATCGGAACTCTCTAAGTTTGTGTTTTTTTAAGCCACTAATTTGTGATAATTTTTTACAACAGCAAAAGAAATCAATCTTTATTTGCTACATAAGTGATATTGGAACTTAGCATCATAAGTGATATTGGAACCACCAGATGCCCTATAATTCAAACAGGCCCTATAAGAATAAATCCCTTCCTGTCAAATGTTTATGAATTTCTATTGTATTGACATGCCCATTGGGGAAGATTGAGGTGATATGCTTTCTCCCATGACATGTAAACCTAGTATGCCTTCTATAAAGGCATATTATGTAGTAAATGGAATAAAATATGTTCTGTTTCCTTGATGCCTCCCATTGGTGCAACTCAAAACCCATAAACCAGCTAAGCTGTACAGTCCCCCTCATCTCTCTCCCCTACTCATGCTAGCCTAGCCAGGATCCTGACCCAGGACTCAGCGTTACTACTAGTGCTGTTGTTACCAATCACTGAGTCACCAGAAAAAAAGAAATATAGACTTCTGACAAAAAGGCACAGCAGGAAGTTAAAGTGAGAAAGAAGGCGCCTGGGAGAAAAAGTAAGAAAATCAAGATAAAGAGGAAACAAGAAGATAGAAAAAAAGAGCTTTTTAAATGGGTAGAAGTGTTCATTAAAAAATAGACACAATTCACTTCCATATGCCCCTATGAGGCTGATCAGTAAGATACAGAGCCTAAAAAATAAGGTATCATTTTGGATGATTTATGTATATTTTGAAACATACATGTTTTACCTGAACATAGTAAATAGTTGGATAATCATGGTATGCTGTTTTTAGATATTAATTACATTGCCAAAAAAAAAGTCAGTTTAGTTAGGAAATATCTTTTACCACCTCATAAATTTTTGAGGAGAATTAGTTTTCTAAAACCAAAGTTTTAGCCAAGGTTCGCCTCCAAAGTTATTAAACAAAAGTGAATGTATAAGGGCATTTGTGGTCATCTTCGTATACCCACAACCACCTACTGTGTCCACTAAGTACCTTAATAAGGAAAATGACTTCAGATGAGAATATGATCCTGGAAACATCTTTTAAGAAGATGAAATTTCCCAAAAAGAATGGAGTAGGCAGTGAAGAGTTAACTGAAACTTAAAAGATGGAGTTCTCCTGCAGCCAGGCAAATTTCAATAAATCACAAACAAATTATAAATATCTTTAGGAACAGAAGAGCAGAAAAGAAGGATTTGGCTGTCAGTGACATACTAAAAAATTCTTTTTCAAACAGATCAAGGAACTGATCTCATTTACATAAGCCTAGTTAAGCAAAGGTATGAATCTGATAATCTGGATAATGCAAGCCCTTCAAAATCCCAATCCTCTGTGTAGGGTCAGTTTTATGTTTATTGTTTTGTTTTATTTGTAGGGAGGTGACAAATTTTTTCTCAAACCTTAAATAATAAAGTAACAATCCCACTTATTGAGTTTTTCCCCAAATTTACCATTATTACTGCTAATTGAAATAAGCAGCAACTTTTCATTGAATTTACCGAATCAACTTTTTCGTAATGCTATGTAGGCAGACCATGTTCATATCACTGAGTCAGCTCATTGTTAAGAACAGACTGCCTGCATACATTCTGCCATTTAATAGCTGTGGAACTTTAGGTAAATTACTTAACTTTGCTGTGCCTCACTTGTCAGAGTCATTTATAAAACAAGAATAATAACACATAACCATTATGGTCTTTTGCTGTGAATAAATGGGATGGTATGTGAAGGCATTACAAAGCCTGGTAGATATTAAGTGTGGCATACATATCAATGCTATTATTATTGTTACTTTATAAGTATCAGTTTATTGATCCATAGATACTGAAAGGCAAAAACAAAGGACACTTTTATACTATGGGGCATCTGTATATCCTAATTATGATTTTGGTCCTGTTTCAATTTACAAGAATGATTAGCAGCACCAGGGCAGCCTCTCAGCTATTGGATGATTTGAAGAATTCCCTACAACAGAAAACTATTGATGTGTTTTATAACATTTTAGATTAGTTTTGTCCATCCTAGAAATTCCATGTAAATAGAAGCAAACATTATCCTTTCTTAGGTTTCTGGCTTCTTCAATGTAATGTTTTTGAGATTTACCCATAGTGTGTCATGTAACAGCATTTGTTTCCTTTTTATTGCAAAATAATACTCCATTGTTTGAACATACCATGAATTTTTTATCTATTCACTTATTGGTGAGCATTTGGATTATTTCTAACTTTTTATTATATGAATAAAACTTCTATGTTTATTTCATAAACAAGTTTTGAATTTTGTATATCTCATAAATCATTTCATTAAGAGATGGCAAATTAGCTAATATACTTTTTTTAAAGAAACAATATCTTATTTGAAAATATTAAAAGAGCACAAATATTTTTGCTACATGGATACCTTTTATAATGCTTAAGTCAGAGCTTTTACTGTACCCATTACCCAAATAGTGTTCATTGTACCCCAAAGGTAAGTTTTTGTCTCTCCCCTCTTGTTGATTTACTATGAAGCTTTCATATCTCTGTCCCGCACATGCCTACTGATTAGCTCCCAATTATTAGAGAATTTATCTGGTGGTTTTTTCCCCCATTTCTGAGATACTTCACTTAGGATAGTGGTCTCCATTTCCATCCATGTTGCTGCAAAAGGCATTATTTAATTCATTTCCATCATAATCTGTTTATTAGAAGTGAGTCACAAAGTCTAGTTCCTACTTAAGAGAGGGGGAGTAAGCCTCACCTATTGAAGGGAAGATCATCAAATAATTTGTGTACATATTACAAAACCACTACAGCTATACTCCTAGTTTGTAGAATACCACATATGCACATCATCAACTTTGTTACTTAATACAAAATTATACTCCGAAGAGGTTGTACCCCTTCATATACCCATTAGCAATACATAACAGTTTCTCCTTTTCTACATCCTCACTAATAACTGGCATTATAACACTTCTTATTATTTCCTTATCTTCACATATTCTATTAAATCTGTGATAACTGACATTTCAGCAAGACAAACAAAATTGAGTCATTTACAACACGTATTACAAGACCAGAAGATGATGATGGAGTGGGTTACATGCATAATGTGACTATCTGGAGGAAAAGCACCAGAGATAGTGGGGATGGGCCAAGGCCCTGAAGTGCATGCAGCCCTGGTGTGTTTGAGCAAAAGCCAGGAGGTCAGCATTGTAGGAACAGCCAAAGAAGGAGGGAGAAAGTTAAAGGGATAACAAGGTAGAGAGTAGATCACAGAGAATCTTGCAGAGCTTTAGGGAAAGTTCAACTCGATTTGCAAGTCATCAACATAAAATCAGTGGTTCTCAATTTTTACTGCACATTGGACTTACCTGGACTGTCCGAAGCCTCAATTCTCACTGTTTTTTGATTCCTTGTAACTACTACTGTTTCCCTTGGGACTCTCCTCCTCCACATGGCCTCCTGGTGAGGTTTTTTCATGTCATTTCTTCATCAGAGTAGCTGGGCTTCTCAGGGAACAGTGTCACTCCCATTGAATGTTAGAGGTTAAAGCAAGTCACATGGCTAACACCATTTCAAGGGACAGGGACTTCAGAAAGGCATGAATGCAGGGAAGCATAGTCACTGGGGACCACCAACATAATGGACTATTATATCAGGGATGTACAGACACCAGGGGTTTGTGGGGCAATGAAAAGATTCTCAGATAAATGGATCATGGACCCCAGGGGATTCGCTGGAGTTAGGATACTCAAAGCAGGGAGATGGAAAAATTGGTGGCCACTGAAGAGTGGACTACTTGATATAAGGAAAGGATTACTGGTAATGGCAATGTCTAGGGCAGTGTTTCTCAACTAACCCTGGGGGCACTTTAGAAATATAACCCGTACCCCAGAAGATTTTGATATAATTAGGATGGAGGGGGACTGTCATTAATAATACTTAAAAGCGACTCAGAGCCTGTGGCTCAACGGGCTAAGGCCAGCCACGTACACCTGAGCTGGCAGGTTCGAATCCAGCCTGGGCCCGCCAAACAACAATGACGGCTGCAACCAAAAAATGGCCGGGTGCTGTGGTGGGCGCCTGTAGTCCCAGCTACTTGGAAGGCTGAGGGAGGAGACTCGCTTGAGCCCAGGAGTTGGAGATTGCTGTGAGCTGTGATGCCACGGCACTCTGTCCAGGGTGACAGCTTGAGGCTCTGTCTCAAGAAAAAAAAAAAATAATAATAATAATAATAATACTTAAAAGCTCCTCAGATAATTCTACTTGAGAGTTAATTCTAATTCAGAACCACTGATGTAAAATATGGCCTCAGAAGTGAAAGGCTGAGGTAAGTGGCACAACAAAATCATCAGAGACAAAAAAATTAAATAAAAAACTGTTATGTTTACCTGGATGGAGCTGGAACATGTTCTTCTTAGTAAAGTATCTCAAGAATGGAAAAAAAAAAAAAAAGCATCCAATGTACTCACTACTACTATGAAATCAATATATAATCACCTACACATTCATAGGAACGGTAAAACATAACAATAGTCCAGAAAGTAGAATGGAAGAGAAAAGAGAGGGGTAAGGAAGGGAGAGGCAAGAGCAGGGAAGGTATTGGGGGGGGCCTCACCTAATCTGCATGATGCAATGGTACATTTTAAAACTATTAAGAAAAGAGTATAATTATGATGGATTTGTTAATCAGTTCAATGTAAGCATTTCACATTGTATATCAAATCAGTGCACTGAACCCCATAAATGCATCAATGTACACAATTTATGATTTAATAAAAACAATAAAACTGAGATTCTGGGGGTATCTCAGTTGAGACAATTGGATTTTCATCAATTGGAATGATTATTATTGAAATAATCATCTCCAGACATTGTAATCACACACATGACAAATTGAATAGAGTGGTGATAGCTTAGAACTAAAAGATTCAAACAGGGCTGTGCCTGTGGCTCAGTGAGTAGGGTGCCGGCCCCATCTACCGAGATTGGTGGGTTTGAACATGGCCCCAGCCAAACTGCAACAAGAAATGGCCAGGCATTGTGGCGGGCGCCTGTAGTCCCAGCTACTTGGGAGACTGAGGCAAGAGAATTGCCTAAGCCCAAGAGCTAGAGGTTGCTGTGAGCTGTGATGCCACGGCACTAAAAAAAAAAAAGATTCAAACAAATAGGATGAGTGACTCCAGGTTTCCGGTTTGTGGAAAAGTGATGGTGCCACTGGCAGGAATGGGGAAATATGGTAAAAAATTTTATTTATGGGAAAAATTTTTAGATTTTTAGGAAAAATATAAAGACATAATGTGGCTGGGACAACTAGATCCAATTTTTACCTTAAAAAATAATGAAACTGGGCTCGGTTCCTGTGGCTCAATGGGCTAAGGCACCAGCCACGTACTCCTGAGCTGGCGGGTTCGAATCCAGCCCGGGCCCACCAAACATCAGTGACGGCTGCAACCAAAAAAGGGCCCGGCATTGTGGCGGGCACCCGTAGTCCCAGCTACTTGGGAGGCGGAGGCAAGAGACTCGCTTGAGCCCAGGAATCGGAGGTTGCTGTGAGCTGATGCCATGGTACTCTATCCAGGGTGACAGCTTGAGGCTCTGTCTCAAAAAATAATAATAATAATAATGAAATTGGGTCCAATTCATACCCTACACAAAAATTAATCCAAAAATAATCAAAGATCTAAATGTAAGAGCTGAAATTAAAAATCCCTTAGGAAAAAGCATAGGGGTAAATCTTTGTGACCTTGGTTTAGACACAACAGGTTTAAAATTCAAAGGTAATCAAAGTATACAAACTTGGTTATATTTTGGCAATTCCACAAGAAGTTAAATATAGAATTACCCTGTAACCCAACAATTCTACTTTTAAGTATATACATAAGAGAAATTAAAAGATATGTCCACAAAGAAACTTGTACACAAATGTTTATCATGGCATTATTACAGCTGAGAGGAAGAAATAACCCAAATCCCTATCAATGAATGAATGGATAAACAAATTGTGATACGTACATAAAATGGACTATTATTCAGTCATAAAATGGAGCAAAGTACTAATAAATTTCACAACTGGAGGAACCTCAAAAACATTATGCCATGTGAAAGAAGTCAGTCACAAAGGTCATATATCATATGCCTACTTTTATAGGACATATTCAGAATAGGCACAGCCAGAGAAACTGAAAGCTGACGAGTGGCTACCAGGTGATGGCGAGTGATTACTTAATAAGCATGGAGGGGGGTCCTTCTCTGGGGTGACGATAATGTTTTGGAACTAGAAAACGGTAGAGAGTATCTAACTTTTTGAATTCACTAAGCGACACTGAACTGTATATACTCTATAATCATTAATTATATTTTATGTGAATCTTATCTCAATTAAAAAAAAACTGTTCATTAAGTGTCTTTCCATTAATACCAAGTACCAGCAGAATGAGAACATAAAAACAATGTTGAGATTCAGCATCCCACCTACACAGCATGTCCACCACAGACACGTGTACAAACTGAAGTAGAATATAATATACAGTTAGAATTTATAGGGGAAAATTGTTTAAAGCTAATTTTACTCAGTTCTCCTGACACAATGTATTTGGCACGATGTCCCAACATCCCTAAAACAATTATTAAAAAGGGAAGTGCTTGTTTGTGAAAAGCATACAATTTTTTCCTAGAGCATGTTGGCATCTCAATGATTATTTGAGGTCATATTTTGAGATGTCATGTACTATAATCAACTGTATATTTAGCTCATTGCTAATATGGTGTCAATGTTCTTTATTATTATTATTATTAAATCATAGCTGTGTACATTAAGATGCCCATGTTCTTACCCTTATCACTAATGTGTCTGGGTCTAAGATGTGATGAAGTAAATTTCCAGCAGCCAGCATGGGAGAGAACTCTGCAAGCAGAGAGAGTGTAGCATCAGGTGGGGCTGGCAGTGGGCACGGGGAGTAGTAGGTAGATTATCTGGGCATCTATAACACTTCTAGCACCTGAAAAACAACTTCCTCTGATCTGGGAATCCAACTCTTACAACAACACTGGTGTTAGGTACAATTTTGTCCTCATGACTTTGATACTCACATGTTATTATAGTAATAAATCAAATCCAGGGAAACGTACAGAACCTCAGCTTCATAAAGTTCCTAGAATGACTAATAGTTTGTTTCTTTTCAGTACCTGCGTTGGGTCCTATAATCAAGTACCACGTAGGATCTTGTGGGCTCCCAAACTTATGGTCCAACTCTGTCCACATCTCTCTTCCCCACTTCATACATATGTGCACAACCTGCCCCTTGGCCCCCCTCTGCAGCCCCACATGCATACCCCAATGGTAAGTCATTCCCTTTGGAGGACAGGCCTAAGGAAGAAGCCTGGGGAGCCCTGAGAAATGGACCTCAGCATTATTTGGTAGGAAATTCCATTGTCCAGTACCCTGAGCATGCTTGGGGTGAGGAGCAGCACAGCACTGGAACTTGGCCCAGTGGACCCTTCACTGTTAGGAGGAGAATGGCTTGGAGTGAGTCAAAGAGGGCCCTTGGAAGGGTCAGACCCAAAAATAAGAGTGGTACTGCCTCAGGCTAATATTCCCATGATTTTAAATAGCTTTAAACAGCTCCATTAACCATACAGTCTAGAGTCATTTCACTTAGGACTAGCCACAAATGAGTGAGTTACAGTGGAAGAAACTGCATAGAGAAAGCCAAGCCACTATCCTGCCACAGGGAAAGGGGTATGTCACATGCAGCTTCTGAGCTTCTCATCTTGTCACTCTAAAGCCCAAAGCACTACTCACCTGTTTCTCCCGAGAGGCCAAAGATCTAATGTTTTTGAGGGGGGGGCAGGACATGGGAAGAACGGAGAGTTTAGCCAAGGGGAAGGTGGGTAGGTCTGCGGCTCTCTGACTCCTTCCCTAGTCCTACTTCAATTCAGGGCCTCCTACAACTGGCAAATGCCCTGGGATAAAACACCAGTTCACCAATTTATGCTTTTAGGCCTGCCCTGTTCTTTTAAGCAATTCTTCTCTGTCTTGTTAGGTCTTCGATGCTGTTTAATAATGTTTCCTATATTTTGTCCAGATATTATAGTTTATTTTACAATAAAGTTGGACTGAATTACAATCAACTATTACTGAAAGTGGAGGTCCCAAAATGGCTTTCAGATATATGGCTTTTGGCAAATTGTGTTTCAGTGAATAGACCCCAAATAGGGCTTCAAGTTTCCTTAAATCATCTTCGAAAAGGAATTATTTAACAAATACTCTTTTAAGCAGCATTTACCGAATGTTACACTATTTAAGGGACTGTAGTAAACCACAGAGAACACACAAAAACAAAAATGACACAAGTTGTGCTATTACGGGAATGTATAATTTTGAGAGAGCGTCAGACGTGTATAAATAATAAAAAAGTGAAAGAGGAAGGTGAAGTGCAGAAAATGAACGGAGTCTGGAAATAACAAGCCTCCAGATTACAAATTGTAACAGAAATGTCGTGTTTTGTGAGGACTATAAATCAAAGGTCTCAAAATGTTAGGCCACAGACTGAATTCAGCCCACAAACGTGTTTGGTTTGGCCTACATAGTGTTTTAAAAATAGGATATTTCCCATAAAAAAAAAAAAAAGGTTGGATTTCCATCTTCTGGCAACTATCTTCATTGCCAACTGGCAAGCATCGGCTGGAGCTGCATAGAAGCTGCCTTCTTGGAGAGGCCCTAATTTTTTCAGTTCACCACATTTCCCATCAGACCTCCACCATCTTCCTTCACAACCCTCAGAGTTCACTTTCTCCATCTAATGAAAACTGCTATATAAATGCAGCTTCCAGCCCTTCTTCTTGGAATGAGAGAGCCAATTTTAAGCCTCCAAATCTATCCTCCCCTACACCCACGCACACATACTCACATTGCTAGCCCTATATTTCTAGATAGAATATCTAGACCACAGGGCCTCTCCACCACTGTCAGTGACTTAAATATCCTTCCTACAGGCACTTAAGTTTATGATCTCTGTGCGTTGATCCTACCCCTGCAGCACAGTCAGTGGAGACCTGGCCAATGAAAGCTCTTTCCCAGCAGTCTTACTGCCAGAGGCTTTAGAGAAGCCACCCCCTAAAGTTCTGTCCCACAGTAGAGTTTAGGGATTGTGTCCTCACTATCCCTATGTTGAGGCTTGAATATCAGATTCTAATATACCTCCTCAGCCCTTCAGGTATACTTAATCATCTGATCATGCTTAAGGAGAGGAAAATTTGTAGTCTAGCCCAAAAGTGCAGAAGGAATAGGAACTCAGCAACAGGAGCTCAGGGAGCCTGGCTCTAACTTCATACCAGATTCCCAGCATTGAGAACGTTCCTGGAGCTTGAGGTAACTAGTATAATCACTGGGAGGAACAGGTTTCTGGAGCTGTGGGGAAGATAAAATAGACATCGTTAATTGTGATCATGGTGTCACACAGCTCACAGCAACCTCCTGGGCTTAGGTGATTCTCTTGCCTCAGCCTCCCGAGTAGCTGGGACTACAGGTGCCCGCCACAATGCCCGGCTATTCCAAATTTCAATTCCAATTGAACATTGGAAATACTTAGAAAAGTGATCAGTTTTTGAAATATTAGCCTTGTATTTTGTTACTTCATAGAACACAACCACTAGCCTGGTACGGATTTTTTTTTATTTATTTATTTATTTATTTTGTAGATTTCTTAGGATTTTCTATGTATGCAATCATGTTGTCTGGAAATACAGACATATATATGGCTTTTATTTCTTTTTCCTGCCTAATTGTGCTGACTAGGAATTCTAGTAATAGAATAGAAAGGGTGGGAGTGAGCATCCTTGTCTTATTCCAGATGTTGAGGAGAAAGCATTTAGCTTTTGATAATATGTATATGTTACTTTCAGGCTGGATGACCTGGATCGGATTTAGGAACTTTCGTTCTTTTTTTTTTTTTTTTTTTTTGAGACAGAGCCTCAAGCTGTTGCCCTGGGTAGAATGCCATGGCATCACAGCTCACAGCAACCTCCAACTCCTGGGCTTAAGCGATTCTCTTGCCTCAGCCTCCCAAGTAGCTATGACTACTGGCGGCTGGCATAACACCTGACTATTTTTTGGTTATAGTTGTCATTGTCATTTGGCAGGCCCGGGCTGGATTCGAACCTGCCAGCTCTGGTGTATGTGGCTGGCATCTTAGCTGCCTGAGCTACAGGTACCAAGCCAGGAACTTTCATTCTATTCCTAATTTGCTGAAGTCATTTTTTTAAAGTGTGAATATATGCTGAACTTTGTCAAAACCTTTTTATACACTTAGTAAGATAACAATATGTTTTTTCATTTTTAGCCTTTAAATATAAATAATTACACTGATTGATTTTTGAATGTTAAACCAAATTTAGATTCCTGGTCCTATTTATGTAGTATTGGGGATTACATTTGATTTCCATTTCTTGTAATATCTTGGTCTGGTTTGGGGTATTGAAGTAATACTGACCATATAAAATAAGTCAACAAATGTTTTCTCTTCAGTTTCTAAAACAGCATATGTGTGATATTTCTTTATAAATAAGAAGTCATCTGGGACTAGGGCTTTCTTCTGGGGAAGGCTTTCATTGCTAATCTAATTTATTTGATAGATAACGATTATTCAGACTACTTGAGTCAACAATGTAATACATGTCCTTCAAGAAATGTGCCTACTTTATTAAACTCGGAAATACATTGGCACCAAGCTGACCACAATATTCTTAGTTTGATTGTCTCTATTTTTTGCCTTCTGTCTTTTTATTGGTTTCTGTCCTTTTATGTATTCATCCTTTAATTGATTTTGGGTTTTATTTCCTTTCACTTTTTCTAGTTCTTTAAGGTGAAGATTGGACCACAGATCTTCAACCTCTTTTTTTCTAATAAAAGTATATAAAGCCATACATTTCCCCCTGAACACTGCTTTACTGCATCCCAGAAATTTTAATTTGTTATATTTTTATTTTCATTCAATTCAAATTATTTTCTAATATTTCTTGTAATTTCTTCTTTTGCCCATACTTTATTTAGAATTATCTTGTTGAATTTCCAAATATTTGAAAGATTTGGCAAAAGTCTTTCTTATTGTTTCCAAGTTAATTCCGTAATAGTCATAGAGTATTCTTTGTATGATCTTAACCTTTTAAATTCTCTGATACATGTTTCACGGACATCTTGGTAAATGGTCCATATGTACTTACCAAGAATTTGTTATTCTGCTATTGGTAAGTGAAGTGTTTTATAAAAATCAATTACATACAATTGGTTAATAAAGTTGTTCAAGCCTTAAGTTATCCTTAGTGATTTTTTGTCTATTTTTTCCTATCAACGATGGATAAATGAGCCTTGGAATCTCCCCATATAATTGTGGTGCATTTTTTTGTCTCTTCTTTTTTAGGTCTTTTCTTATTTCATGTACTTTAAAGCAGTATTTGGTGTGTATCCACATTTATGATTATTATATATTCTTGATATATTCACCTCTCTGTAATTATGAAAAGATTCTCTTTATCCCTAGTAATATTTCATGCTCTCAAATCTGCATTACATGATATCAATACAACCATGTCATCTCTCCTTCTTTTTTTTTTGTAGAGACAGAGTCTCACTTTATTGCCTTCAGTATAATGCCATGGCGTCACACAGCTCACAGCAACCTCAAACTCCTGGGCTTAAGTGATTCTCCTGCCTCAGCCTCTTGAGTAGCTGAGACCACAACACCCGGCTATTTTTTTGTTGCAATTTGGCCAGGGCTGGGTTTGAACCAGCCACCCGTGGTATATGGGGCCAGCACCCTACCCACTGAGCCACAGCTGCTGCTCCATTTCATCTTTCTTGTGATTAATGTTTACATAGTATGTCTTTTTCCATCCTTTTTTTTTATTTTTATATTTATTTTTTTGAGACAGAGTCTCCCTATGTCACCCTCAGTAGAGTGCTGTGGTGTCACAGCTCACAGCAACCTCTTGGGCTTAAGCAATTCTCTTGCCTCAGCCTCCCAAGTAGCTGGGACTACAGGTGCCCACCACAATGCCTGGCTATTTTTTGTTGCAGTTGTCATTGTTGTTTAGCTGGCCCAGCCTGGGTTTGAACCCCCAAGTCTCAGTGTATATGGCTGGGGCTGTAACCACTGTGCTACAGGCGCCGAGGTCCATCCTTTTATTTTTAACTCTCTGTGTCTTTTTATTTAAAATAGAAATTTTTGTGTATGTATCTCCCAATATATATTGTTGATTCTTGCTTTTATCTAGACTCTGTCTTTTCATTAGAATGTTTATATATCTTATGTTTATTATAATTATTGAGATGGTTGAGTTAATATCCAGCATCTTGCTGTTTGTTTTATATTTATCACATCTATGCTTATTCTCATTTTTTCCTTTTTCTCAATATTGTGAATTAATACTATATTAGCAGGATATGAGTATTTAACCTGGTTTAGTACAAAACTAAACTGATATCACTCCTTTTGTTCTGTAAGAACTGATTCAATACATGGGGAAAGGATATGTTTATCCTACTCCTAGCCTGCATGATATATGATTTTTTTTTTTTTTTACAGTTTTTGGCCGGGGCTGTGTTTGAACCTGCCACTTCCAGCATATAGGGCCAGCACCTTACTCCTTTGAGTCACGGCCCTGCCCAATATATGAATTTTTAAACTGTTTTCCAAGAAGTAGAGATAAAGAAATAATGTGTTTAAAGACTTACCACTCTTTCTTCTCTCAAAAAGAGAAAATGTTTGGGCTCTATTTTTCATAGACTTCTGGAGAAAGAAAAGAAGAGACCAGAGCTTTCACTGAGGAATAATAAAAGGGTAAACAGGAATTTCCCATGTGGGGGTGGGGATTGCTGAAACCTGGAAGGTCAGAGATGAAATGTTATTGAAAGGGGCACTATTCAAATGTACAGGAGCTGGAAATTATGTTGGTAGTTTTGCCAGATGATAACCCAGCCTTTCCAGCAAAGAAAAGTCTCCCACCACCACCACTCACCTACCCTCTGAGTACTCTCTGTGGATGTGTTTCAACTCTCACATTGAAAAATGGGCCTAGCAGGCTGGTAAGGATAACCTTCTCTTTTGGGCTAAAGGGGTGACCCAAGGGGAGACCTACAAGTACATTCATTGAGATTGCGAAGCATTTTTATGCCAGATGACTAAGTAGTTGACAGGATAACAAAGCATAAAAATTGAGGTCAGACTAACCTGGCCTTGAACCTTGGCTCTGTCCTTCACAGTAGTGCCTTTTCCTCTAAGTTTCAGAGTAGCTGTAAAGATTAAAAAATATATGTAAACAACTGAGAGCAGAGCCTGGTATATAGTGAGCACTCACAGTTTTTCACTTTTTATTATTGCTTCACTTTATAAACAGTTATGCACTGAATGTCTGTGTCTCTTCAAAGTACACAGGTTGAAATCCTAAACCCCAATGTGATGGTATTAGGAGGCGGGGCCTTTGGGAGGTAATTAGGTCATGACAGAACCCCCATGCATGGGATCGGTTCCTTTATAAAAGAGACCTCAGGGAGCTCCCCTGCCCCTTCCAACATGAGAGGATACAGAGAGAAGACGGATGTCTGTGACCCCGGAACCAGTCCCTCACTAGACACCAAATCTACACTACCTTGGTCTTGAACTCCCCACCACCTCCAGAAGTGGCAGAAGTAAAGGTCTGTGCAGGTCTGTTTTTTAAGCTTCTCAGCCTATGGTGTTTTTGTTATAGCAACCTGAAGGAACTAAGTCAACTAGGATCCATAAATCAGTATGAATTTTATTGTGGGTCTTTGTCATTCTTGATTATACCCCTATACTGATGAGAGACTAGGAATTAAATGAATAAATAACAGCTGGTAAGTTTGTTATACCATATTTTACATGTAGAAAACAGGGACATTTTGAAATATGAGGCATGACTGTATGAGTAAATGATTTATAAATAGAACAGTAAATGATGTTGACTTTTTTTCTCTAGTCTTTTATATAAACTGTACAAAGTTGCCAAGCTCTCACTCCTGGGCAAGAGTCATTTAAACCCAAACAGGGTTTGGCAGGCCATTCCATGCTACTGTGTGATAAAGTATGCACATCACAGAAGTTTTGTTTTAGAACTCTGGCATTCTAGCCTGTCCTGGCCTCTGGGCTTATTCTTTTGGTAACCACAGTTGTGTCTATGCTGACTCAAGCTCGGGTCTCCTCAGAGATTTTAAATATTTATATTGTTATTTATCATGACTAACGTTTTATCCCAATACAAATTCTATTCCCCTAAGTGAGTTCAGAATAGAAGCAATGGCTGCACCATCCTCTTAACTCTTTATCCTGTTTAAAACTCTCCATCACCCTTTCTTCCTAAAGTTATTCCCTTACGGCTAGAGTTCCCAGGCTCCCATGGGGCCTCAACTTATTTAAGGAGGAAGGTAAATTTTTTACTGAAGGTTAACACACATACAAAATAGAAAACTGCATAAACCATAAGTATACAGCTCCACAGATATTTACAAAATGAACACTCCTGTGTCACCTGTGCCCACCTTAAGAAACAGTCACAATCCTTGTCCCTTTCCCCACTAGAGAACTACTAGTTGAGTTTGCCCTTCTTGTTATTGATTTCCAATAAAGGGAATCAGACGATACTGACTTGTCTTCATCTGAGTTTTTTGCTCAATACTATGTTATGAGATTTACTCATATTTTTTGCATATGGTTATAGTCCATTTATTCCTGTTACTGTATACCTTACTACATTTTTCTTTACTTATAACACAATTTATTTACCCACTTTACTATTATCGGATATTTGGTTGGATCTAATTTTTAGTTATGAGAGACAGTGCTGCTATAACATACTTGCTCAGTGTTGATAAGTACACATTTCTGTTGCTTTTGTACCTAAAAGTGAGATGGCCGGTTCACATAATTCACAAATGTTCAGCTTTAATGGATACTGCCACCTGGTTTTTCAAAGTGGTCCCAACAATGAACACGACCACCACTAGTGCATAGGGTTCCAAGTGCTCCACACCCTTCTCAACACCTGGCACTGCAGAACCCTTTCTAATTCTCTCATTTACACTGTACAGCTCACCTGCCTCCCTCTGACGGGAAAATGTTTTTGGCTTCTCATCCCCACCTTTTCTCCCTGCGCTCCCTTTTCTAATAAGTTTTTACATTAAAATTAAATTCACCCATCTGGTATTACCTTATGTGTACTATGAGAAAGAAATGGCACTACACAGTATATAGTCTCCGTAGATTTCCCATATTCAGCTTTTCCCACCTTGGAGCTATTTGATATTAGCAATCATAGGTGTGCTAGTAGGCGAGCATGCAAATTTTATAAATCTATTTTTTTAATCTTGCTATGTTAAATCCTGAAATATAAAGAATCCTTTAAAATGGTTAAAAATAAAGTCAATGGGAATAAGATAGCAATAGTAGAGACTTACTTTTTCACAGCAAGAAGTATGACTCCAGTGCCATAATATTGTAAACATCATAAAGATTAAAGCTTGATGCACGTGTATGATATCAAGTCCCTCTAAGATCTGCTTCTTATTAAATTTATCCAAAAGAGAATTCACTCACATTCGTCTTCCTTAATGTAGTTCCTTTTACTAGAAAAGAGATCACGTAAATTCTTAGGTATTCAATTTCCCTCTAAAGCATTTCTCAACACTAAATTCAACTTTTTCCAAAAGTAGAGGACAGATGAGACACTTCAAAGATAGCACGTCAGGTAATTTTCAAATCCACCTTACGTTCATGCATCCTTCTTTTTACTTAAATGTTCGGCCACCTATTTAATACACAGAGAATTATGAGGAATATAGTAGGGGATTACAACATGCCTGGTTTCAAATAACATATGGCTTATAAGAAGTAGGTAATACATACTCATAAAGAAAACCTCTATTTGTAACTCCCAACTTTTCCTTATAAAGAAAAACATCCTTAGTTTTCTATCTCTTTTGGATAAAGAATCTTATTGTTCACTTGAAACTCTATATTAACTACAGCAAAGCAATCTCAAATTATTCTTCCAGAAACCAATTTCTCCCTCAGTTAAGAGATTTCCATCTACTGGGTCGTGCCCCATTATGTACTGAAAAAAAAAAAAAACACAAAACCTGGTTTGATTATGCTCCCTTTTATACATAATTTCAGGCTCTCTTTCTTTCTCTCTCCTAGGAAAAATGGGCAGTGGATCTAAATTCCTTATTCAATAACTCAACATTTCAACTTGAATGCAAATTATAAACCTTTCACAAGGGGGTCAATTTTACCATCTGGAGTATAAGAATATATTTCTTAACTTTAAGCCATGATTTTGAGAGCTAAGTTTAGGCTTATTTAAAATAATTTTCCTCTTACCATTTTTATGTTTTTTCGTCATTAGTAAAAGAAAAATGTATCATGCCATAATTAAAATTAAATTCCTCTCTTGCAGATATCTATAAGCCTATTAGGCTCCTAAACTACCTTTGTTGTTTTTAATTGACTTTGCCTAGACTTCATTTAAACACACATATACAAGTCACTCTATTCTCCCCTTGAGTCAGGCATTTAGGTCCTATTAACACTAGTGGAATTTATATGCATGCATGCTGAGGGAGAATAAGCCCCTTAAACACCTTTTTAATGGAACAGTTTTGTTTCTTTCCATTCCTCTTCACACTCCTCTGTTTGGACTTTCTCTTACCAATCTGTGCTTCCAAATAATGTAGCTCTGATTCCTTTTTCAGCTCTTATACTTTATTCTTTATTGAATTCCAGTGCTCAAAGTGGAACTTGACTTCCCTCTTTTATTGATCATTCCTGGAAAAAGCAGCATGACTAAATCATTACTACTGTATTAGATTTTCTGGTTTCAGATGTTGCTTTCATTCCAGTCCTTTACTTTCCAGCAAATATACTAACCCACAGACTATTTTTTATTCTCCTAAAGACTTCACTAGCCAGAAGCCAATTAAAATAATGAATATTTGCCTAGGAGGCTAAATATTTTTCCATGTTAACATGAAAATAAATAGGCATGTTTTTAGACTCTCCCACTTTATAATGCTTTTATTTGTTTACACCTTAGGGAGTTTCTTAAAAAAAATTTTTTTAAGTACTTACTACATAGAACTTCAGCAACAATTTCAAATTTAGAACACCAAAGTATCAGGAAAGCAAACTATGCCTTTGGAACCATAAATCTATAGGAATTAAACCTGTAATGTGCGTGCTAACAATCATATTTTATTTTAGCTCTTACAAATGTATTATTCCTTATTGTTCTTACATTAGCTTTGTCGATGGACTTTACAAGCTAACGTTTTTTCCCTCCTCCTTTGTAAAGTGAGGGGTTGGATGAGACTGTTGTGACTAAGTGCCCAGCGGAGGGCTAAACATTAATTTGAATCACATGAAATTGCCATTTTGGAAGATCAAAACTGACTGCTGAATAAGTGTTAAAAAAAATCTATTGAAGATAGTTGTTAAAAATTGAATGAAATGATCGAACAAATGAGTGAAATCTCCTTCAAGTGTGGAATTTTATTTTTATTCAATTCTCAACAATTAAAAAATACTGTAGTTTAAGGTAGCAAAAATATACATTAAGTAATGAACTTTTCCCAGTCACTTAATGAAATAAAATTCTAAAACTGACTAGTTTCAGTTGTTTTCTCATTCATTTGTGATTTTTTTGTGTGTTTTGGTATAACAGAGTACAATTAATTAATGAACGTTAATTTCGTCGCTCTGAAAGTAAGCTTAAATTCACATTACAGGGCCAGATGCAGTGGCTCACACCTATAATCCTGAGTCTGAGGTGGAAGGATTACTTTATGCCAGGAATTTGAGATCAGCCTGGGTAAAAGCAAGAACTGGTCTCTACAAAAAAATAATAAATAAATAAATAAAACAAAACAAAATTGCCCAGGCATGGTGGCATAGCTGTAGGACCCAGTTACTCAAAAGGCTATAGCATGGCGGCACCTGTGGCTCATTGAGTAGGGTGCCAAAGGTGGCAGGTTCAAACCTGGCCTCGGCAGAACTGTAAAACAGAAAAATAGCTGGGCATTGAGGCGGGCACCTGTAGTCCCAGCTACTCGGGAGGCTGAGGTAAGAGAATCACCTAAGCCCAGGAGTTGGAGGTTGCTGTAAGCTGTGTGACGCCACGGCACTCTACTGAGGGCGATAAAGTGAGACTCTGTCTCTACAAAAAAAAAAAAAAAAAAAAGGCTATAGCAGGAAGATCATTGGAGCCTAAGAGTTTGAGGTTCAGTAAGCTCTGATGATGCTATTCCATTCTAACCTAGTCAAGACCCTACCTCAAAATGAAAAAAGAAAAAAATCACATTATTAAGAGATTATATGATTGCACTATTGTACACAGCTATGATTTAATAATAAAGACAATAAAAAAAAGAGAGATTATATTCTGACACACTTGTTCTGACAATTAAGTATGCAAACTTATCCTAGTAAAAGTACTACATACCTTATTGCTAATATCACTATGGTCACCTTCAAAGTATTCCTCTTGGGAAGGTATGCACAGACTCCAGCACCTAGTCTATCCTTCAAAGCAATTTTGGAACTCCTTTTCTGGAATCACCATCAGAGATGTCTTCCTACAGCACAAAAAACACCGAACAACAATAACAAACACCAGTCAGCAAGATAAAGCCACATGTCAACATGAACACAACTGTGAGACACTGATAGACAAAGGTTATGAAACCTTACCAAGTTGTTTGTACAGTGTTGCCAACGTAAGTATATAGTGGCAAGTTTATGAACTGAATTGTCAGACCTCATATAATGACAGCTCTGATGGTCATTCCAGAAAAAGATTTCCAAAATTGCTTTGAAGGATGGCCAAGGCACTGGTGTCAGTGCATGGCTTCCCAAGGGGAGTACTTCAAAGGTGATGATAGTAGTCAGCAATGAGGGAGGTAGCACTTTTCTAGGATGAGTTCATGAGCTTAATTGTCAGGCCTGAAATGGGAGATCAAATTGATATATGAAATGGTGTATGTGAAAAGAAATTGAAGATAAACATAAGAAAAACAATAAATTTTATAAAGAACATTAGCTAAGAAAAAAACAAAAAATTTTATAGCATATTAACTGTTCAGTAAATAATATTTAGATATCACAATAATGTAACTGCTGAATTATTTCAAAATATTATCTAAAAATATAAATGTCAATACCAGCAGTAACATCTTTTTTTTGTTTGTTTGTTTGTTTTCAGAGACAGTCTCACTTTATTGCCCTAGGTAGAGTGCTCTGGCATCACGGCTCACAGCAACCTCAATCTCTTGGACTTAAGCGATTCTCTTGAGACGGAGTTTGGGGATGTAGTGAGATATGGTTGTACCACTATACTCCAGCCTAGGAGGCAGAGCAAATCTCTGTCTTTAAAAAAAAATTAAAAAACAAACAAAAACAACAATCCTTTTCTGTGAGTGCCACAGCATATATATATATTTTTATATATATATATATATATATATATATATATATATATATATATATTTTTTTTTTTTTTTTTTTTTTTTTTGAGATAGAGCCTCAAGCTGTCACCCTGGGTAGAGTGCTGTGGCATTGCAGCTCACAGCAACCTCCAACTCCTGGGCTCAAGCAACTCCCTGCCTCCGCCTCCCAAGTAGCAGGGACTATAGGCGCCCACCACAATGCCTGGCTAGCTTTTTTTGTTTTTTGGTTTTTTTTTGGTTGCAGCCATCATTGTTGTTTGGCGGGCCCGGGCTGGATTTGAACCTGCCAGCTCAGGTGCATGTGGCTGGCGCCTTAGCCACTTGAGCCACACGCGCCGAGCCAGCCACAGCATATTTTCGTAATCATTTTCTCAGAGAATAAGCAAAGCACAGTGTGATTAGGAGCATGAACTCCCAAGCTATACTCCTGGGTGTAAACCTTAGCTTCTCCATTTATTAGGTATATGATGTTGGCAAATTATTTAACCGCTCTGCATCTCAATTTCCTCATCTGTAATATGAGGGTAGTGATAGTACCTGTTTTGCAGAATTTCTATGAACATTAAATGACTTATCACATGTAATGCAACAGTGCCAGGCATTATGGAACAGGCTGAGCTCAATAGTTGCTCACTCTGTCTCTCTTTTTCACTCACACACCCCTCCCCCACATACACAGAGTCCCTTACATTTAAACTTATGCTTATATTTAAAACCCTTACTATGCTTTTAGGCACTTATTTCTTCCTATCCCATGGATGAAATCTTGAACCAGTCTTATAACTTTTCCATAATTTGCCAGGCACAGTGGCTCACGCCTGTAATCCCAGCGCTTGGGAGGCCAAGGTGAGTGGAGTGCCTGAGCTCACAGGTTCAAGACCAGCCTAAGCCAGAGTGAGCCCTCATCTCAAAAAATAGCCAAGTATTGTGGCGGGTGCCTGTAGTCCCAGATATTTGAGAGGCTGAGGCAAAAGAATCACTTGAGCCTAAGAGTTTGAGGTTGCTGTGAGCTATGATGCCAGGGCACTCTACCCAAGGTGACAAAGTGAGACTCTGTCTCAAAAAAAAAAAAATTTCCATAATTTTCAAAATGATTCCAAACATGCTCTGTCCCAAGATGTTACATTTGAGTAATTAAAATATCCAGTCGTATAAAGTCATTAAAATTTCCAACTTCTATCTAATGTAGAGATTTTCCTCTACCCCAGCTTGAAACCCTGGAAGTCTTTGTGTGTTGGACAGGACGGGAGAGGATAGGAAGGGTCAGTTTCTGCTCTCCCTCCTTTTCTCCCAGCATCCTCATCAGCATCCCTGGCCATTCTAGAAGTGGATATTATGGGAAAGCCCACAGCAATGATTGCTACGGCTGGCGTAGTTGTGATCTGGCATGGAAGCACTCTGAACTTGGCAGTTGATTACAGCAGGTACTTTCTCTAGCAGAGTGGTTTTGAAGTTTTCTTAAAAGTTTACATTTTTTTAAAGGAAGAGGCCTTTTTCTCTGGCTAGTCACTAATAACGCCAAGTCTAATCCCCTGGGCATTTGGCAATCCCCCTAGACTCTCTCAATTGGAATTCCATCACCATTCAGCCATCTCTCTTGGCAAGATGACTTTTAAGTTGGCTCAAGGTAGAGTCTACTCACTCCCTTCTACCAAGCTACAATGGTTTCACTTGTAACACAGGAAAATTCATGCATCCCTTCCTTGCATGAAGGCTTGGCTCTTCCTTTTAGTCTTTTGCACTGTGGGTCAGTAAGACTAGGCATGGACACTCAATTCCATCCACCTCCATCCCCCTAGTTCTCAACTCCAGGGAACACATGTCAAGTTTCCAGGAGGGCTCATTAAAGCTTAAATCACAATGTGAATGCATGTAGTCTGAACAGCCTCCTCCTTTCTACAGTTCTGGAAGGACTGATTATTCATACCCTAAGTCTCCCTGAAGGAATCTTCTCCCCAGCTTCTTTGACTTCCACATCACATGTCCTGAAAAGGTAATTCAGCACCTCCTTCAGCACACGGTGGTGATTGAGTGTGTATTGGTTTATTCTCAGCCTTTGGAGCCTCAGCCAAAACTGTGATGTGAAGTGTTCCATCTTACATTGTGTAATACTTGTTTTTAACTCCTATTCATGTCCAAACCACTGTCCTCATTCAGTGAGGTCTTCAATTGCTGGATCCATCTTCTTTTACATCTTAAGATCTCTTTCAGTGGAGGGATTTAATTTACGCCAATTTCATTTTACATGCCTGTAGAGCAAAGGGTTGTGAGTAGTGAAAAGATAAATAATAATTTAAAGAATACTTGCAGTTCTACTCTAAACATAGCTGGGCATTGTGGCAGGCATCTGTAGTCCCAACTACTTGGAAGGCTGAGGCAAGAGGATCATCTGAGCCCAAGAGTTTAAGGTTGCTGTGAGCTACGACATCAGAACTACTACTCAACCCAGGGGAACAAAGTGACACTCTGTTTCAAAAAAAAACAATCTTGCATTTTCATGATTATTCCTCTCAATGAGTTTATAAGCCTGTGTAAGCTCCAGCTGGAATGGGGTTTGCTGTTTTCTAGGATATAATCTGTCCTTGATATGTTCTCATTCTGCAAATATCTCACCTTATTGATAGGAGTTTATTATTTAACGATGTATATTTTTCATACATGTAGGCTTGAATGAAAGTCAAAATGCATATGTTTCTTAATGAAGAAACACTGATCTTTTCTACAGCTAGAGAGAAAATTGAAAGTTAGCTTGTGTTAAAAGAGAGAGAAAGAAAGATGGAGAAGCAGGAAGAGGATTGCCAATTCATCCTGGTTTGCTCAAGGCGTTCTAGGTTTTAGCACAAAAACCCTTATCCCAGGAAATTTTCAGTCCTGGACAAACCAGAATGGTGGATGGCCCTGCTAATAGATTCCAGTGTGATGGTTAATTTTGTATGTCAACTTGAGTGGGCAAAAGGATACTCAGATAACTGATAAAACATTATTTCTTGGTATGTCCTGAGTATGTTTCTGGGAAAGACTAACATTTGAGTCAGTACACTGAGTAAAGAAGATCCGCCCTCACCAGTGTGGGTGAGCATTGTCCAGTCCATGGAGGTCCCCAGTAAAATAAAAGGGTAGAAGAGGGCAAATTTGTCCTATTTTCTTGAGCTGGGACACTCATTTTCTTTGCCGTTGCATACTGGAGCTCCTGGTTCTTGGGACTTACGGCTTCAGGACTTACACCGGCATGCCCTCTCCATTCCCCCAAGTTCTTAGTCCTTTGGTTTTGAACTGGGAGTTAGAGCACTGACTCCCCTGGCTCTCAGACTCTGGACTCAGATTGAATTGCACTGCCAGTTTTCCTGGGCCTCCAGCTTGCAGATGGAGTTTTGTGGGACTTCTCAGCCTCCACGATGTGATGAGCCAATTTCTATAACAAACCTCTCTTATATCTCTCTCTATAGATCCTATTGGTTCTGTTTCTCTGGAGAACTTTAACTAATGCAATCAATGCATCAGGAGGAACAGAGGTTCTTAGAAGAGCGTGAGGCTGTGCCAGGCACACCAGAGCCCAAGCTCCATTCTCCTTCTGCCTTTCTCATTGCTTTTGCCCAGGGTATGTGTGAGAAAGAAAAATAAACTTTCGATGAGTCCTGACATTAGCCAAAAGACTAGAAAGCTGGGTTGCTAATATGTTATGCAAAGTTTTTAAAAAGGGATGTCTAGAACTTTTTACTGTGTACTTCTCAAAGACTCCTTTATACCACAAGGAGGAAAAGGAAATGAACCCTGAACAGCAGAGTAGTCTACCCTTAGCCACACAACAATTATGGGGAAGATCTACAGTTTCCTGTACTTGGCCTAGCCTGCTGAGCCATTTTTCCTGGTAAGTTATTCAAACCTATCTGGGCTTCAGTTTTGTTTTGTTTGTTTTTAAATCTTTAACCTTTCAAAAAAGAAATAATACATTTGTTGTCTAACACCCTAAGTGATGATGAGGATCAAATAAGAAAAATTGGGTAATTTATGTGAAAAATCCCTTCTCAGACCTCTTTCCTTTAAATTTCCAGGCCACTCCCGTTGCCAGCTGATTTTGGCCTAGTTATATCCCAAACATTAAAACTTGCTTGTCCAAAATCCCTTACCATTTTTTTTTCATGGTGCACGCCAAAAGAAAAGCAAATAATAAGAAAAGGCAAAATAAAATTCTTGGCTAATGGAAGAAGGTAAACACGTCTCACTCTCCTTCTAGTTCACATCCCAGGCTTCTTCTAGAAAGAAGTCCTGCGTTTATATGATCCAGAAGAGTGGTGTCTAATGGCAAGAAATTTCACGTGAGTTAGGAGGTAATGGCAAAAAATAGGTGGAAGAACTATTTGAGAACATAGAGTTTTGGAGAGTTTTCTGAAACAGTACTAAGTCCTCCATCACTGATTCCTTCAAAACCTCATTAACTTCCTGAAGAGTGCCTGGTGTGGTGCCTAACACTTAATCCTGGCTCTCTGGGAGGTGGAGGCAGGAGGATCACATGAGCTCAGGAATTTAAGACCAGCCTGAGCAAGTATTAAGACCCATCTCTAAGAAAACAGCCGGGTGTTGTGGCAGGCGCCTGTAGTCCAGCTACTCCAAAGGCTGAGGCAAGAGGATCACTTGAGCCCAAGAGTTTGAGGTTGCTGTGAGCTATGATGCCACAGCACTCTACCCAGGGTAACAGAATGAGAATCTGTCTCAAAAAAAAAAAAAAAGAAAGAAAGAAGAAAAGAAGAAAAAAATATCCTAAAGTGATAGAACAGCTGTTCAGAGCTAGAAACCCAACTGATAGATCCTAGTAGTCAAGTTGAAATGATCAGATGAGTTTTGTTGTTTCTTTTTTTGAGACAGAGCCTCAAGCTGTCACCCTGGGTAGAGTGCTGTGGCATCACAGCTCACAGCAACTTCCAACTCCTGGGCTCAAGCGAGTCTCCTGCCTCCGCCTCCCAAGTGGCTGGGACTACAGGCGCCCGCCACAATGCCCAGCTATTTTTTTCGGTTGCAGCCATCATTGTTGTTTGGCAGGCCCTGGGCTGGATTTGAACCTGCCACCTCAGGTGTACGTGGCTGGAGCCTTAGCCGCTTGAGCCACAGGCACCGAGCTGATCAGATGAGTTTTGTTGTACTTCTAACACATTTACACACTAGCATGATTTTCTAAAACTATGACCATTTCCAGGCACAAGTACAACCAAAACCAAAAGAACAAAAGTAAGTCAAATGTTCTAAAATTAGAAATACTTATCTGAAGTTTTCCCTGAAGAAGCTAAACTGCAGCCAGGTTGGGAATATTAATGCATAATACTGAGGTCAGCAAGCATGGATTAATGAGTGAGAATGACTGAGACGTGAGCCTGTTCAAATGGCTGCAATCACCCTTACATGTGTTATTATGAAAGTTTTGAGATACACATAAAAATCCATGTTGTCAGAAGAAGCTGTCCCAGCAACACTGGTAAGCTGAGCAAGTTGAAACTTACACGGTGAATCAGAAAGGTCACTGTCAACGGTGTTTCTTGGAAGTGAAATAATGGACCATAACAGAGTCTTTGTCTTGAAACTTCCCTTCTACTTCCCACATAGTGACCCATATACTTTGCACTGGTTGTTCTTCGTTTACTTTACAGATCTATTCTGTAATGGGAAAGAGAAGTTGGGGGATACAATCTGCATCCCTTCCTATCCAACTCCCTCTTGGTCTCTTTCAGGCTCTAGTTTGACAGCGGCCAGGTTGCCCTCTGCAGGGTCAGAGCTCCTGCTGGGTAGGCGTTATGGAATGGCTGTGTTTTCATAAGCTTTCAGCAAGACCGTTTCCTCCACTTGATCCTTCAGGCCTCACAGATGGAATAGCTCCCACTGATACAAGTCCTTAGATAACCATTTCTTCCCCATCCCTCTTTTTTTCAGATTAATGTGAGAGTACAAATGTTTGGGTTACATTGTTTTCATTTCTAAGGTAAAGTTCAAGTTGTAGTTGAGCCCTTCACCCAGGCACCCTGACAATGTGCACATTAGGTGAAAACCTGACAATCACCCTTCCTCTTCCCCTGCTTCCCTCTCTCCTCCCCCTCAATAGACTATAATTGTGTTTTTCTTTTGTGTGGGCATATAGTTGTTCATATTCGTTTTGAATATGTTGGATACTTGTTTTTCCATTCTTGAGTCATCATTTCTTGTTGGTTGTCATAACCATGCCAGCTTTTGTAAATAGGCTCTCCATTAAATTCTTTTTTTTTTTCCTTTTTTTTTTTTTATTGTTGGGGATTCATTGAGGGTACAAGAAAAGAGGTTTGTTTTTTTTTTTTTGAGACAGAGCCTCAAGCTGTTACCCTGGATAGAGAGAGTGCTGTGGCATCACAGCTCACAGCAACCTCCAATTCCTGGGCTCAAGCGAGTCTCCTGCCTCCGCCTCCCAAGTAGCTGGGACTATAGGCGCCTGCCACAACGCCCGGCCATTTGTTGGTTGCAGCCGTCATTGTTGTTTGGCGGGCCCAGGCTGGATTCGAACCCGCCAGCTCAGGTGTACATGGCTGGCGCCTTAGCCCGTTGGGCCACAGGCACCGAGCCCATTAAATTCTTTTTTAATTAGCTCTCTTAATTGTATTATCTGCTTCCTACCAGGACATCGACTGATACATATACAAATAAATGAATAATTGAGGAAACTTGATAAAATAGGTTTTATCTGAAATTTTTACATAATCTAAGTACCTCAATGTTTCATTATATTCCATAGAGACAGTGCAAGAATCAACTCCTTTCAGAACAATTTCTTCATTTCCTCTGGTTTTTTTATATGGACTCTTAAAAAAAGTCTTAATTATAATATTAAATTTTTAACTACCCTCTAAAAGATTACTTCCATCTCTTGGAGACATTTGGAAAGATTTCATTTTTGTATAATGTCAAAAGAGAACATTACATAATTTTGTGTGTGGATTCCAAAACCTAGGAGTAAATTGGGGACCCATTACATGAAAATTTTTAGCTAAAATACATAAGAAGATATCTAGCTTTCTTGTTCCCAAAACGCATCAAAGGAGATGAGCATAAATTCAGAGATACTGGACTTGCTGAAGAAACCCAATGAAAACCCTCGATTCTAAAGGAAAAATAATCACCACAAGGGAAGATTAAAGACCGTTGGAAAATAGATTTAGTGCCAGGGAGAAGCAGCTGCAATTCAACTCTATTTAATATGTGTTTACTTTTCGGAAGATTGGGGTCTCGGTGATCCGGTTAGGATGGCGGTGTTACCGCTGCTGTTATTCAGGGCCCTGTGGGGCGCCGTGGACGCGTCCAGTCTCGCTCTCGTTACTTGCGGCTCTGTAGTGAAGCTTCTCAATACACGCCACAGCGTCCGACGTGCACTATGGTTCAGATATAACAAAAGTCATCTGCTGACTGGAAGAAGCCAATAGAGAGGCGCCGATAATTTTCTACATTCATCTAGATATCTGGCACAAGGCATAATGTGTTACATGGTAAAAGCGAAGTGACATCAAACTACTGTGGTCAGGCAAGGCAATGGAAGTCAAGGCAAAGCTAGGAGGAATCGGTAGTGGGCAGCAATCAGTGACAGGTGTAACATCTGTGGATGACAGCAACAGTTACTGGAGGATACGGGGAAAGACCGCCACAGTGTGTGAGAGGGGAACCCCCATTAAGTGTGGCCAGCCCATCCGGCTGACTCATGTCAACACTGGCCGAAACCTCCATAGTCATCACTTCACTTCACCTCTTTCTGGAAACCAGGTAAGGTGGCACCCAATGGGTCATTGCTTCCTGCATTACTTAGTTGGGTTGTTGTTTGATCTCTTGGTTCTTTTTCTCTCTTTCTTTTATTTATTTATTTATTTATTTATTTTAGATAACTTTTTCTATTGCTGTAGGCTAGAGTGCTCTGGTATTAATTATAGCTCACAGCAAACTCAAACGCTTGTGCTCAATCAGTCCTCTTGATGCAGCCTTTCAAGTAGCTGGAACTATAGGCATGTGCTACCACCTCTTACTAGTTTTTCTGTTTTTAGTAGAGATGGAGTCTTGCTCTTACTCAGGCTGGTCTTAAACTCTTGAGCCCAAGGAGTCCACCTGCCTCCATCTCCCAGAGTGCTAGGATTATAGGTGTGAACCATTATGCCTAGCTGTCACCTTAGCTTCTTGAGTAGATGGGATTATAGGCATATGCCACTGCCCCCCAAATATGCCACTTTATTTTTTTTTTTTTGAGACAGAGCCTCAAGCTGTCACCCTGGATAGAGTGCTGTGCCATCATAGCTCACAGCAACCTCCAATTCCTGGACTCAAGCGAGTCTCTTGCCTCCGCCTCCCAAGTAGCTGGTACTACAGGCGCCCGCCACAATACCAGGCCATTTTTTTTTTTGGTTGCAGCCGTCGTTGTTTGGCAGGCCCGGGCTGGATTCGAACCCACCAGCTCAGGTGTACGTGGCTGGCGCCTTAGCCCATTGAGCCACAGGCGCTGAGCCGTTATGCCACTTTATTAAGCTTTGAGCTTTTAGGGAATGTTGACCTCTTAATGACTCCTCCTCCCACTCCATTCTGCAGTTTTCCTTTTTCTTCGTAGAGACTGACTTGCTACATTGCTTAGGCTGGTCTTGAAGTACTGGCCTCAAGTGATTCTCCTGCCTCTGCCTCCCAAAGTGGTGGCTTTACAGGTGTGAGCCACTGTTCACTGTGCCTGGCCAGTTTTCCCTATTAACAATATTAGTAGGGGGAAAAAAACCCACATTATTCATAGGGTAAATTTGCAAAGGTTAATGAAGCGCTATTATCAACTGAAGTCCCTAATATATTCCATTTTCTTTCTTTTTTTTTTTTTTTTAAATGCCTGACTATTTTTTATTGCAGTTCTCATTGTTGTTTAGCTGGCCCGGGCCGGGTTCGAACCCATCACCCTTGGTGTATGCAGCTGGCGCCGTAACCACTGTGCTACGGGTGCTGAGCTCCAATTTTCTTAGTTTTTACTGAAAGTCATTTTTCCGTTTTAGAATACTACATTACATTTAGTTGTTATGTCTCATTAGACTCCTCTTGGCTGTAACAGTTTTTTAAACTTTTCTAGTTTTTGAAGACTTTGACCATTTTGAGGGGTGCTGGTAAGGTGTGTTGTTAGGATGCACCTCTTGGAATTTAAGTGATACTTTTCTCATTATTAAAATGGGTTTATGAAAGGTTTTGAGAGAAAGATCACAAAAGTATAGTGCCATTTTCATCACTTCCTATCAAGGGTCATATTACCTACATGATTTGTGATTGTTGATAATGACCTTGATTACCTGGCTAAAGTAGTGTTTGTTTGCTTTCTCCTATAAATTTATTCTTTTCATTTTCTCCCTTTTCATGCTGTCATTTTGGAAGGAAGTCCCTGAGTGCATTCCACACTTAAGGATTAGGGAGTTATGCTTTCTCCTACTTTAGGGTAAAATATCTACATAATTTATTTGGGACTTTTTTAATGTAGGGGATTTGTCTCTAATCCCCAATTTATTTATTCAGACATTTCTTTTTATTAGTATGAACTTACGGATATTTATTTTATACTTTGGGTTAAGTATAATCCAGTGTCCCTGTCTTTATTTTGTTGATCAAATTACTCCAACTGTTTGGAGTTCCTTCAGTTGGTTTTTGTGTCCCTTTGATAGACTCCTATTATGTGCGTATTTTAAAGCACTTCTTTACTTTCTGTTACTAAAATATACTCCAAGGCCTGGCACAGTGGCTCATGCCTGTAATCCTACACTCTGGGAGACTGAAGTGGGCGGATTGCCTGAGCTCACGAGTTCAAGACCAGCCTGAGCTAGAGTGAGACCCCCCATCTCTAAAAAAAAAAAAAAATAGTCGGGCATTGTGGGAGGTGCCTGTCGTCCCAGCTACTTGGTAGGCTGAGGCAAGAGAAGCACTTGAGCCCAAGAGTTAGAGGTTGCTGTGAGCTATGACTCCAGGGTACTCTACCGAAAGCGACAAAGTGAGACTCTGTCTCAAAAAAAAAGAAAATACACACACACACACACACACACACACACACTCTCTCTCTCTCTCTCTCTCTCTCTCCAGGCTTCTTTATTTCTTGTCCTAGTACTGGAATTAGCTATTTCTCTAAGGAGTTATGCTTCCTTTTATTCAAGAATGGTATTAGAACCAAGGTGTAGGCCCTATGTGAACTTTTTGCTACTAGAGTGTTTCTTTTAGGCCCTCTCATCTGATAGAGAAATATATGTGTGTATACTTATGCATGTAGATACATGTGTTTATAAATATTTGTATGTGTATATATAGATACCACATGTATCTATATTTAGTTAAACGTGGGATTTTTTAATTTTTTTATTGAGACAGAGCCTCAAGCTGTCACCCTGGGTAGAGTGCTGTGGCATCACAGCTCATAGCAACCTCCAACCCTGGGGTCAAGCGATTCTCTTGCCTCAGCCTCCCAAGTAGCTGGGACTACAGGCACCTGCCACAAAGCCCGGCTATTTTTTGTTTGCAACCGTAATTGTAGTTTGGTGGTGGGCCCGGGCTGGATTCGAACCCACCAACTCAGGTGTATGTGGCTGGTGTCTTAGCCGCTTGAGCCACAGGCTCCAAGTCTTTTTATTTTTTTAAAGAGATGGTGGTCTCACTGTGTTTCCCAGCCTGGGCTGCAGTGGCTATTCACAGCAAGATCATAGTACACTGCAGCCTCTTACTTCTGGGCGCCAGTGATCCTCCTGCCTTAGTCTCCCTAGTAACTGAGATTATAGATAACGTCCACCTGTGCTTGGCTAGGGTTCCTTCTGATGTCTCCAACTCTATTCCATTGCCACATAAATCATTCTAGCCTCCTCCCTGTGCTCAGTTATACATTAGTGCTGTAAGTATGAGGTACTTGATTCCCAACATCTGCCATCCATTTATTGTTCAGTTCCAGAATATAAATATGGTGGTATTGGAATCGTTAACTGGTACTCCCATGGGAAACAACTCTTATCTAGTAGCTGCTGTGCTTATGTACAGTTGTCTTGCCTTTAGCCTTGCAGACTCCATTTCCAAATGACTACTTTTTATCATCTAAAATTATGCTGTTATTAATGTATATTTAATATAAACATTTCTGAAATAATCAATTTTTTTTTTTTGTAGAGACAGAGTCTCACTTTATCGCCCTCGGTAGAGTACCATGGCGTCACATAGCTTACAGCAACCTCCAACTCCTGGGCTTAGGCGATTCTCTTGCCTCAGCCTCCCGAGTAGCTGGGACTGCAGGTGCCCGCCACAATGCCCAGCTATTTTTCTGTTTTTGCAGTTTTGCCGAGGCCGGGTTTGAACCCGCCACCTTCGGCATATGGGGCTGGCGCCCCACTTGATGAGCCACAGGCGCCGCCCTTGAAATAATCAATTTTTTAATTGGTATGGTTTAGAAACTCTGAATATGGGTGTTGCCTGTGGCTCATCAAGCAGGGTGCTGGCCCCATATACCGAAGGTGACGGGTTCAAACCTGGCCTAGGCAGAACTGCAAAAATAGAAACTCTGAATATTTGGCCTTACGGAGAATGGGATTTATATGAGGAGTGCAAGATAGAGAATCTGCTATATTTTGCTTAATTGATATTTACAGCCTCATTTATTTCTCACCAGTTGCTCTGTAAAGTGATATTGTCATCATTTTATAGAGGTGAAAATGAAGGTTCAAAGGAGTTACACAGAAAGGGATCAAACTGAGATTCAAGATCTGTACTCCAGATCACATTACCTTTTGAATTTTTTTTTTTTTTTTTTTGGAGACAGCCTCAAGCTGTCACCCTGGGTAGAGTGCCGTGGCATCACAGCTCATAGCAACCTCCAATTCCTGGGCTTAAGCGATTCTCCTGCCTCCACCTCCCAAGTAGCTGGGACTACAGGTGCGTGCCACAACACCTGGCTATTTTTTGCTTGCAGCCGTCATTGTTGTTTGGTGGCTCAGGCTGGATTTGAACCTGCCAGCTCAGGTGTATGTGGCTGGTGCCTTAACCGTTTGAGCCACAGGCGCCGAGCCTACCTTTCTAACTTTTAAGAATTTAATAGAAAATAGAAGGCACATATAGTATTAATTGAAAAGTAATTATTTGAATCATAATTTTTTGGCAGCTAATTTCTTTTTCTCTTACATGCTCTTTGTGTCTGTTTTTTTTCCATAGTGTATTTTATTTTGTTTAAACAACACTGGAAAGCCTTTCGTTTTTAACTTCTGGGTAACCTTATTTTTCTTCCCATTGTTTCCCTCTCATTTTCAAGCCTGTGTGTCAACCATGCTAACATTACCACTTTCTTTGTTGTCCAGGAAGTGAGTGCTTTTGGTGAGGAAGGCGAAGGTGATTATCTGGATGACTGGACAGTGCTTTGTAATGGGCCCTACTGGGTGAGAGATGGTGAAGTGCGGTTCAAACATTCTTCCACTGAGGTACTGCTGTCTGTCAC
>CAUYRH010010602.1:0-41664 GCA_963574655.1 Perodicticus potto
TTTTTTTTTTTTTTTGTAGAGACAGAGTCTCACTTTATCACCCTGGTAGAGTGCCGTGGCATCACACAGCTCACAGCAACCTCCAACTCCTGGGCTTAGGCGATTCTCTTGCCTCCGCCTCCCAAGTAGCTGGGACTACAGGCACCTGCCACAATGCCCAGCTATTTTTCTGTTTTGCAGTTCAGCCGCGGCAGGGTTTTAACCAGGCACCTTCAGTATATGGGGCTGCGCCCTACTCGATGAGCTACAGGCGCCGCCCTCTAGTATAGGTTTTTAAGATCAAATTTGTTAATTTTTCTTTTTTTGCAGTTCGGCCACACTGGGTTTGAACCCGCCACCCTCGGTATATGGGGCTGGCGCCCTACTCACTGAGCCACAGGCGCCGCCCAAATTTGTCAATTTTTAAAAAGAAAAAAGCCTGCTGTCATTTTTTTTTTTTTTTAGAGACAGTCTCACTTTGTCCCTCTCAGTAGAGGGCGGTGGCATCATAGCTCACAACAACCTCAAACTCTTGGGCACAAGAGATCCTCTTGCCTCAGCCTCCCAAGTAGCTGGGCAAGCGCCAAACACAATGCCTAGCTGTTTTTAGAGACAGGGTCTCCTTCTAGCTAAGGCTAGTCTTTAACTCCTGAGCTCAGACAATCCACTGCCTCAGCTTTCTAGGGTGCTAGGATTACAGGCATGAGCTACAGCGTCTGGCCTACAGCTGTCAGTTCTTTCTTTTTTTTTTTTTCTTGAGGCAGAGCCTCAAGCTGTCACCCTGGATAGAGTACTGTGGCATCACAGCTCACAGCAACCTTCGATTCCTGGGCTCAAGCGAGTCTCCTGCCTCCGCCTCCTAAGTAACTGGGACTACAGGCGCCCGCCACAACGCCCGGCCATTTTTTGGTTGCAGCCATCATTGTTGTTTGGTGGCCCGGGCTGGATTCGAACCCGCCAGCTCAGGTATACATGGCTGGCGCCTTAGCCTGTTGAGCCACAGGCACCGAGCCTTCTTTTTTTTTTTTTTTTTTTTTTTTTGAGACAGAGTCTCAAGCTGTCGCCCTGGGTAAGTGTTGGCGTCACAGCTCACAACAACCTCAAACTCTTGGGCTTAAGCAATTCTCTTGCCTCAGCCTCCCAAGTAGCTGGGACTACAGACACCCGCCACAATGCCCGGCTATTTTTTGTTGTTGTTGTGGTTGTTGTTTTAGCTGGCCGGGATTTGAACCCTCCAGTCTTAGTGTATGTGGCTGGCGCCCTACCCACTGAGCTACGGGCGCTACCATACTGCTGTCATGTTAATTGGGATTATACTGTATCTATATTATCAATTTGGAGAGAGCCGACAACTGGGCTTTAGAGCATGAGCAGAAGAAAAAAAAAGTGTCATTACTGGCTCGGGGGGCTAAGCCCCTGTGGCTAAACGGGCTAAGTCGCCAGCCACGTACGCCTGAGCTGGCGGGTTCGAATCCAGCCTGGGCCCGCCAAACAACAATGACGGCTGCAACCGGGCGTTGTTGCGGGCGCCTGTAGTCCCAGCTACTTGGGAGGTGGAGGCAAGAGACTCGCTTGAGCCCAGGAATTGGAGGTTGCTGTGAGCTGTGATGCCACAGCACTCTATCCAGGGTGACAGCTTGAGGCTCTGTCTCAAAAAAAAAAACTGCCAAAAGATTTGAGGAATGCTAAGTGATTTTTTTCTCCTAATTTCTTTACATTTGTTTCAGTTGTATACATTTTTCGCAATGAGCATCTTGTAGCTAGAAAAGGAAAATTCCAAACAACACCGACAAGGAAGGTCATGCTGCTGTTTCTCAGCCTTACCTTACAGTATTCATCGATTGGTATCAGGCGTTTGACGGCCACGTCCCGGATGTGGCTTCGCCGGAAGAGGATTTTGCCTGCAGAGATGAGAGCATATCCATATTATAAGGGAGCAGCGTTGAGCACTCGGCAACCTGTGAGGGTGTGGGAATCGCTGTCTCTGTGGGAGGGAGGTCTGAGTGGTACCAGAATTCCTGCCTGCCACCAAATCCCACCGCTGGACTTCCACTGGGCTTTATAGTCCCCCAAGCCCAGTTCACAGCTTTAGTATAAGAGCTTGGAGGTGTGGAACCCAGTGAATAAGTTTTTCTTTCTTTCTTTTTTTTTTTGAGACAGAGCCTCAAACTCTCACCCTGGGTGGAGTGCCGTGGCATCACAGCTCATAGCAACCTCCAATTCCTGGGCTTAAGCAATTCTCTTGCCTCAGCCTCCCAAGTAGCTGGGACTACAGGTGCCCGCCACAATGCCCGGCTATTTTTTGGTTGTAGTTGTCATTGTTGTTTGGTGGGCCCGGGCTGGATTTGAACCCACCAGCTCTGGTGTATGTGGCTGGTGCCTTAGCCGCTTGAGCCACAGGCACCGAGGCACCAGTGAGTAAGTTTTGATGAGACAAGGGGGGTAGAAACAATCTATGGGAGGGAGGGAGGAACTATCAGATGAAGGCAGGTCAGACCTGAGGGTGTGAGGGCCTGTCTAGCTCTAGGGTTCTGCCTGGGTGAGTGGTACAGTGGACACACAGACTTGCCCTCACCCAGGGGCGCAGTCTCCTCTCTCCCCTTTCCTCATTCACCTTCTGGTCCCCAAACCTCCATGCTCATTCACGATTCTATAATTTCCTCTCAGTTCAGACATTGCCATATCTGACAGCACCATCCTTTTTTGTTGTTGTTGAGACAGAGTTTTACTTTGTCGCCCTCGGTAGAGTGCTGTAACATCACAGCTCACAGCAACCTCAAACTCTTGGGCTTAAGTGATTCTCTTGCCTCAGCTTCCCAAGTAGCTGGGACTACAGGCACCTACCACAACACCCGGTTATTTTTTTGTTGCAGTTGTCACTGTTGTTTAGCTGGCCTGGTCTGGGTTTGAACCTGCCAGCCTTGGTGCATGTGGCTGATGCTGTAACCACTGTGCTACGGGAGCCAAGCTACACCCACCATCCTTAATAAGGGATTCTTACTCTCCTCTGATGCATTAAGGGTTCCTGACTCTGATTGCACACATCACACTATTTATTTTTACAGGACTCTTTTCTGGATTGACAGGGCCTCAGTTCATTTTGTGGCACTAATGTTTGATGAATGCATGAATGTGGCTTCTGCCTGTAAAGATGACAAATCCTTCTGAGTCCTTCCACAATCATGGTTTGTAACAGAAGGTTTCTGAGTCTTCCTATTTCTCTAAACACTAATTGTGCATGTACCACGTGCTCTGTGACACCCTAATGCTGGGGCAATTTGCTACGACTCTCCAGGATAACACATGGGCAGAGAGGGTGGATCACAGGAAAAGACAAGGATACATATGATACCACTGAAGATATCTGGAAATATCCAAGATGCTGAAATATTATGGGTAAGGTCCTAGGGTGTCAACCTTTGCTCTTTCCTGCTGCACACTGGAAGAATAGTAGTTGTCTTGGGTCACATGTTAAGTACACAAACGCTAATAACAGCTGATGAGCCAGGGGAAAAAACATCTGTGCATACTTTTTGTGATATCCAATACCACTACCACCCCAAGAACGTCAGCAGGGTCCCCCTGCTGAGTTAAGCAAAACAGTCCTCAAATAATCTGCATGCAGCCCATGGGCCACAGGTTGGACACCCCTGGAACTTTAAAGCAAATGAGTGGGTCCCCAAGAGTCTAGACAGAAGATGCTCTCACAGGGAGCTGGCAGTAAAGCACTTGCATTTAAGATTAAGAAAACCTGGGCTCTCTCATGGGCAGGGCATGGGGAAAAGCAGAAATAAGACAACATCAAGGCAAAGGAGATGGTAGCTGAAGATAAGCCTCAGCACCAAGCTTCTGTAGAGCAGCTGAGGTCTCTAAGAGCAGGTCAGAGGGAAAGGCACGGGAGGCCCGAGGCTACTCCAGAGAACAGAGTATGGAAACCGACCAAGAGCTTTCCCTCCTTCTGGTCCTAGGACATAGACTGAGGAGAGGACTTTGGCTTAAGAAGACTTGAGTTTGGCAAGCTGGGGGGAGATTACCAGGGATCTAAAAAGGTTTCTGGTGAGACCACAGTGCCCACAGAGCAACCTGGGTGAGCAGGAGGCCAGGATATGGTACTGGCATATACTGTCAGTACGGTATTCTGGTATGGCAGAACTGGGGGGGATGTTGAGAAACAACCTAGTGGCTTTTAAAGATTTGCACCCAGAAAGACCATATGGCTAATCCAACATTCAAAACATTTTCACAACTTGCTCTTGTGAAAAAGGGCACTCTGTGGAAATCAGAGTAAGCCTCTTCCCCCTTATTTCTACCAATTAAAAAAAAAACAACACAGTGCGATAAAATGTATATTCCTTAATAATAAGGAATAGCCTTTCTTTATAATGGTGGTGATTTTAATTCTGCTCACAAGTCAGACAAATTTCTGATGGAAAAGAGAAATCTAGAGAAAAAGGCGTCAACAAACCAATTCAAAGTGTTTGTTGTTTCTGAGGGGTAGAAGACAGGATTTTTGTTTTCTTCTTTATATTTTTTCCCATGGTTTCTGCCATAAGCATTTCTTATAGAATCAAAACATTTTCATGTCATTTAGAACAAAATAAGTGAATTATCCAGCGAAGCTGGAAGCAGACGTTCCCGGAACTGGTGCTCTTTCTCCGTTGTTCTCTCAGGAGCTGCTGTCTCCCTGAGAGCCTGCTCTGCTCCAGTGCCGCGTTTGGGGGCAGCAAGGGGGCCGTGGGTGCGCCCTCTTGGCACTGCCAGCTGGTGTGTCCCACCCTGCTGACGTTCTTGGTAGGGCAATTCTTCCCTGACCTGGTCCCTGACCTGTGCCAAGTTACATCCGTGGTTCAAGTCCAGGCAGCATCTTCCAACCCCATTCCAGCCTAAGTCATTGTGACAATCAGATAGGCCTCCTTTGCATTTTCTTTTTTTTTTTTTTTTGAGACAGAGCCTCAAGCTGTCACCCTGGATAGACTGCCGTGGCATCACAGCTCACAGCAACCTCCAATTCCTGGGCTTAAGCGAGTCTCCTGCCTCTGCCTCCCAAGTAGCTGGGACTACAGGCGTCCGCCACAATGCCTGGCCATTTTTTGGTTGCAGCCATCATTGTTGTTTGGCGGGCCAGGGCTGGATTTGAACCTGCCAGCTCAGGTGTACGTGGCTGGCGCCTTAGCCGGTTGAGCCACAGGCACCAAGCCCCTCCTTTGCATTTTTGTCAGTGCTTGTGGGTGGGACTACTTACAATTTAGAAGCCCTAGACGTATCCGGAGCCTTCGGGAAAAATAATGACTGTATGCCTATGAAGAGAATCCTGAAAGCAAATGTTTCTCACCTCTAATTTATTTCTCAAAAATGGGAGAGGAGTCCCTAATCAAAAATATGTGGGTCTCATTTTGGTACAATTTCTCCATCCGTAAATCAGGGGCAGGATGGAGGATGGGTAGATAGGCTTCTTATACAAAAGGCTGTAAGCAGGCTTGACATATTTCCAACTGGCACGGTGCTAGCACTGGCCTGGGCAACAGGCACAGGCCTGTCCAGAAGCCACCACCCAACTAAAGAGCCCAATGGTGAGGATCTACCCGAGTCTCGGTCTATAGGAACTGAGAAAGAAGGACAAAAAACTGAGGTACTTTCAGTGTTTCCTGGGGGTGATACAAGAATAAAAGGGTAGCCTCAGTGGGTGCACGTCTGGTGACCTGCCAGCATGGGGGGGGAGGAAGCCCCCAGGAAGCCCCACGGCCTGCTGGGGAGGCCCCAGGCCCAGCAGTCAGCGAGGATGCCTCTTGCTGACTGTGCTGTGGCTTCAGTCTCCTCATCTGTAAAATGGGAGCACACCTAATCTCCATGACACACCCACTCAGCAAATGGCTGGCCCTTAGTAGGTACTCACGAAAGGGGGACTTACTTCTTATTATAACATTTTTTAACAGTTTAGATGATACTACATTATACTCTGCAGTTAAGCACACACGTTCTTTCCTTGATCCCCAGCTTTCTTGAAACCTGCCTCTAGCAGGCCAATTCATCATTTATCCACAGCAGAGCTAGAGTGCCATGGGGCAGGACCATGTAGCCAGGGATTTGGGCACCTGAGCCAGCCTCTCCTCGGCTAGTGGCCCTCTGGGAGGTGCCATGGGACAGTGGCTCCTCACCTATTCCTGATGTGAAGTGTTTCTTTGAGTGTCTTGGAGAAGGAGCGTGGGTGGCTGCCTTCCTGGGGTGGAAAGGGTGTTCAGAGGAGAGAACAACCCTTGGTGGGAACGGGTCGGCTTTTGTTTTCCACAGTGGAGGAAGGCCAAACTGTAATTCCTATTTTTCAAGCCACATCCTCTGCCAAGTTGGCTTCCCCAGCTCCTGCTGGGATGGAAAACTGCACAGGCTGCTCTCCCCTCCCCCTGCCTTTGTGCTAACATGAGACTTGCTTTTGTTCTGCTGATGTGGCAGTTCTGGCACAAAACTGACCCCTAGGAGAAGAGAAGTTTCTCTTTGTGCTTTCCTGCTCTGGGCCTTGAACTTGAGGGAAAGCTAAGAGGTGGGCTCGGAAGGGCTGCTCTGGAGGTCCTGGGGCCCAACAGGGCCTCTCCAAGCCACAAGTGGGTGACTTGAGCAGGGACAAAGGTGCCAAATGCCTCGGAACAGCATCTTCATTAATTCTTGGGTGGAGAAAGATTACGTAACCATGAAAGCTTTTAAGGGCTTGGGAGAGGGTCGGTTCAAGTTCTTCTCTGTTTTGGGAAGTTTTTCCAGAGCTGGTTTTGCATTTCATCTAGTAAAGAGTTATAATTCGCTGCTTTCCTTTCCTCCCTAGAAGAAAAACCTATACTAAGAACCTAGGTTAATTTGAAAATCCAGATTGGTCATTGAAGGATGACTCCAATGTGTGAAACCAAGAAATTCCAAAGGATCCTAGGATCCTGTTCTGCCTTTACTGGGAACCTACTATGTGCCAGGGATGAACCTTATGGTGTGGGGGTCACTGTATCAGATTTGGAAACTTAGGCTCAGAGGGGGTGATGTTCCCTGCCTGAGGTCACAGGGCTGGGTCTGTTCAACTCCAAAGCGTATGGCCTGGAGCCCCGATATTTGGCTGTTGCAACTAGCATACTGGGCTATCTGCAGAAGGAAAAAAAATTCTAGCATGCTTGTACACTTTCCCAGTGGAAGAACTACAAACACCAGCTTTTTAAGGCAAAGGATTCTCCCCGTGGAAGGGACCTGGCAAACACATGTATCATCTCTCTAAAGCTATTCAATGACCATGATACCTACAGAACCCACTCACATCTTGGACTGGGAAGTGGGAGACAGGTACTTGTGTGACCCAGGGAGTCCACCCCTATCTCTGGGTCTGTCCTGAAAAAGGAAAAAGATCTAAAGTGCCTTTTCAGATCTAAGTATCTGTACCTTAGGGTGACCGTCAGTTTGCTAATTATCTGTATGTAGAAATTATAATAGTTAAGTCCTTGATGGCCCAACCTGGCAGGCATTTACCTAATCCCTGTAACAACTACATCATTTAAGTACCATTATTATCTCTGATTTGCAAATGAGGAGATTTACCCAAGAGTTGGTGAGTTGGAGGGTTGCTGGGATTAGTCGGACTTTCTAGGCATTCACTTTGGAGCCACTGACACCTGTGTTTCAATCCCAGTTCTGCCATCTGTACAAGTGCTTATAGCTTCTCTGAGCCTCAGTTTCCTCATCTATGAAATGGGTTATTCAGAGGACTAAATAAGGTAATGAATGTAAAGCAATTAAGCCAGTGACTGACCCATAGTAGACAGCCAATAAATGGCAGCTGTCATTACTGGAAGTAGTAACACTGGTTTGGGTAACCCCCTTTTTGAGCTGAAGTCTTGATACTATTATTTGGTAAGGAATTTGGGATGGAGAACACTGAATGCTTTCCAAATAGGCACTAGCCATAACTGCATTAAACCCTCACAGTAGTAGGGGTGGTGGCTGGTACTGAGAAAGTGCCTCCTTTCCTCTCTCCCATCATACCCCCCGCTTTTTTTTTTTTTTTTGAGACAGAGTCTCACTCTGTTGCCTAGGCTAAGTGTCATCTGTCAGCCTAGTAATCCTCCTGGCTTGGCCTCCCAGAGTGTTAGGATTATAGGTTTGAGTTGCTGCGACCGGCTGGTAGGTAGAATTTCTAAAACAGTCCCCCAAAGATGTCCTGCCCTAATCCCCAGAGCCTGTGTATGTGACCACCTATTATGTGTGTTATAATCACCTTAAAAGAGGAGATCAGGGAGATTATCCTAGATCAGGCAGGTACTAGTTGTATGAAACCATGAAAGCAGACTGCTTTCTTTGACTGGTGGCAGAGGGAAGTCAGAGGGATGTGAAGTGTGAGAAAGATTCACTGCCCAGTTGCTGGTTTCCGGACAATGGGGGCTGTGTAATGAGGAATGTGGCAGCTTCCAGAAGCTGAGCAGGGTCCCTGGCAAACAGCCAGCAGGGAAACAGGGATCTCGGTCCTACAACTTTAAGGAATTGAATTCTGCCAGCAATTGGGCAAGGCTGGAAGTGGATTCTCCCTTAGATCCTCCAGATCAAGAGCACAGCTCAGCTGGCATCTTGACTTTGGCCTTTATGAGACCCTAAAGAGAGAACCCAATTGTGCCTTTCTGGTCTTCTGACCCACAGAACTGTGAGATTATAATAAATGGGTGTTTTAAGCTGTTAAATTGGTGGCAATTTGTTATGCAAGGATAGAAAACTAATACAGTAGCTGTATTAATAGAAAGCACTCACTAAGAAAACTTCCTGAGCTCTACTCCTGTTTTAGAGATAGGAGAAACTGAGCTTCCCAGAGGTGAGGGTCTTCTCAAGGTCATTCAGCTAGCGAATGGTGTAGCATCTAACTCCAAATTCTTAGTCATCAATTTATACAAATGGCAGATATTCTGGTCAGTGGGACAATGTCCCTGATAAAGGACAAACTGATAAATTGTTCTGAGAGATCTGGGAGCTGTCCAGGAGCCTCCCAGAGTCCTGGGTCTGAGCGCAGGCATCTCACCTACCTGGTAGAAAGGGAATGATCCTCTGTTTGGGGTCCTTCTGTCCTCCTTCCATAGGAAATTTGTCCAACATCTGCATCTAAATGGGTAAGAATACCAAAACCAAAAAACCTTTCATAATATAATAAATGCATCTCTGATATTTTAAAGGAATTATGTGAAATACATGATTTAAGATTTTAAAAAGTTCACTTTGTTCAGGTTTTCAGAAACCCAAACTAATAGAGGAAGGCAACTTCCCTCGCTCAGGCTGGTCTCGAACTCCTAAGCTCAAGTGATCCGCCCACCTCAGCCTCCCAGAGTGTTAGGATTATAGGCGGGAGCCACATACCTGGCTCTATAGGGACCTGTAAACAATTCTTTATTTATTTTTATTTATTTATTTATTTGCAGTTTTGGCCAGGCAGGGCTTGACCCTGCCACCCCCCATATATGGGGCTGGTGCCCTACTCCTTGAGCCACAGGCGCCACCTGAAACAATTCTTTATATTCACATTTGCTAGATTTGTGAAGCCTCAGAGTTGGGAGAGAACATTCTCGGTTTTCCTGGGAGGGGGGCCTCCAAAGGACCTGAAACATGAACCTCCTTAAGGTCACCAGAATTTCATGGACAGCAGGTCATTCTGTTTCCAAAGAATTCCTGGTGTGTTAAGGAATAAACCACCAAGACCCGATCATTCCGGTTGGGTTTATGCCTATGGTATCATTATATTCCACTGACCCATGAAAATACCCTAGATTGGCTCAAAAGACAGCTTTGTACCTGGCTCTGTGTTAGATGCATGGAGTCCAGTGAAGACAGGGAACTAAAAAATAAACTGACAATTACAAGGTGGTGTAGGAGGTGCCGTGAGTCCACAAGACAGGTAGGTATGGCCTGTGTGCAGGCAGAGGAGGAACAGGGAAGAGTCTCTACACAAAAACCTTCCACAGTGCCATACATGTGTCTCTGACATTTTAAGGACTTACTATGAAATACTGGATTTGGCATACAAAGTCACAAGGATCTGCTACTTACACCTCTTGTGGTTTTGGCAAAGTGACATAACCTTTTAGGGCCTCATCTTAAGGACACCAACTGGCAGCGCTACTTTATGGATTGAAGTTGGGCTGTGGGAGTCATTAATGCTGTCATCAAATAGTTCTGGTTCTTCTTCTGAGCATAGGGTTGATTTGTACGTTTCCCATCCCCTTGAAGTGGGATGTGGCCAATTCACTGTGAGCTGAAGAGACATGGTGTCTTTTATGGCTGGTGGATGGAGGATGCTTTGCCATTGTCTACTACCCTCTGCCACGGGGAATGGCCATGTTTCAGGCACTGGCTTCTCTGCCAGCCAAAGTCCTGGGGTGAGTTGGGAGCCCCTGGGGACTTCTGATGGACACATTGCCCGAGTGAGATATGGCAAGAAGCACTTGTTGTACGGTGAAGTTATCTGACAGAGCAGCACATCCTAGCCCAACCTCATTGGACCAAGGAGTCAAAGCAGAAGGGAAGGCAGTGCTGAGCCGCCCAAAGTAATGGATGGAGTGTGAAAAGCCTGACCATGATTTGACCTCCGGGAGAAAGTCACCCTGGCACTCAAGATCTGCCCTCTCACAGAATGGAAAAAGCTTTGCAAAGTCTAGGGAGAAACACACACAGGTGCTGTGAGGGCATCTGGGGAGGGAGGAGAGGAGCTGAAGTAGAGGAAGAGAGATAAGTCTACTAGGCACCTACTAAATGCCAGGTGTGGACTAGATGCTTCAGAAACATCCTTCCACTAAGTCCTCAGGATGCTCCTTTAAGGTGGACATTACTATCCAGGAAATCAAAGGTCAGAGGAGTGAAAACATCTGGCCACGGGCTGCAGCTGGAAAGGCGGAGGGGCATGTGTGCTTCCTTGCCATCATGTCACCCACCCCTGAGATGTTACAAAGACAATTCAAAAGCACAGGAGCTGGCTCGGTGCCTGTAACTCAGCGGCGAGGGTGACAGCCACATATACCGGAGCTGCTGGGTTTGAACCCAGCCCGGGCCTGCCAAACAACAATGACAACTACAACCATAAAAGAGCCAGGCATTGTGGCTGGTGTCTGTGGTCCCACCTACTTGGGAGGCTGAGGCAAGAGAATCGCTTAAGCCCAAGGAGTTTGAGGTTGCTGTGAGCTGTGATGCCACGGCACTCTACTGAGGGCGACACAGTGAGGCTGTCTCAAACAAAACAAAACAAACAACAACAAAGAAACCCACAAAAGGACAGGACCATCTGTCCAGGCTGGAGTTCCCTGTGTCTTCAGGGTTTTTCTATGCAACACCCCTGGGCGGGTGGGCCAACTCAGCTTTCTGGACATCCTGGTGTACAGGGACTTGCCCCAGAAGTTTTAAAGCTTTTAGACCCTTGGGTTCTCTTTTCCTCCCTCTCCCCTCGTATTTTTCTTGGTCTCCAGAAAGAACTTTGTTAATCTTTACCCTTCCAAAGATTTGCTCTTAGTTTCACTGATTTTCTCTATTTTCTGTTCTCCATTTCTTATCTTAATTCTTTCTTTCCTTTTGCTTGCTTTGGGCCTTCACTTTCTTTTTAGTTTCTAGAAAGTTTCTCTTTTCAGTTTCTTTTTATTTTTTTAAATTTCTAAAATTTGCTTTTATTTTTAAATGGCATATAATACTTGTACATATTAAAGGGGGTACATAGTAGCACTGGGATACATTATAATATGTAGTGATCAGATCAGGGTAATTAGCATATCCATCAGCTCAAATTTATCATTTCTTTGTGTTGAGAACACTTAATATCCCCCTTTTAGTATTTAAAACTATATATTATTAACTGTAATCATCTTCAGGGGGTAGAGAACACTTGAACTTATTCCTCCTATTTAACTGTAATTCTGTATACTTTAACAATTTCTCCCTAATTGGAACTCTCCCTTCCTCCCCCGCCTTTACCCTTCTCGGCCTCTAGTATCCTCTGTTTTACTTTTTATTTTTATGAGATTAACTTTTTTTTTAGCTTCTACAAATAAGTGAGAACACGTGGCATTTAATTTCGTTCCTGGTTTATTTCACTTAATGTAATATCCTCCTGTTCCATCCCCGTTGCTACAAATGACAGGATTTCATCCTTTTTATGGCTGAATAGTATTCCATGATGCATATACCCCACATTTTCTCTATCCACTCATCTGTTGTTGGACACCGAGGTTGATTCCATACCTTGGCTATTGTGACCAGTGTTGCAATAAACATAGGGGTACAGATGTTGATTCAACATACTGACTTCCTTTGAACAAATGCCAAGTGGTGGAACTGCTAGCTCACATGGTAGTTCTACTTGTAGTTTTTAGAGACCCTCCATACTGCTCTCCATAGTAGTCATACTCACATTCTCACAATAGTGTATGGAGAGTTCCCCTTTCTCTATATTTTTGCAGTATTTTAAACCCATAGCCTATCTGTGGTTTCCCATCATTGTGGATGGATAGCCCCGAGCTCACAGGTTCAAGACGAGCCTGAGCAAGAATGAGACCCCACCTCTAAAAATAGCTGGGCGCTGTGGTGGGTGCCTGTAGTCCCAGCTACTGGGGAGGCTGAGGCAAGAGAATTGCTTGAGCCTAAGAGTTTGAGGTTACTGTGAGCTGTGATGCCATGGCACTCTACCAAGGGTGACAAAGTGAGACTCTGTCTCAAAAAAAAAAAAAAATTGGCTGAACCAGATGTTGATAGTGGGGCAGGTTGTGTTGTTGTAGAGGGAAAAGGAAATATATGGGAACACTCTGTACCTTTGAGTCAATTTTGTTATCAACCTAAAACTTCTCTAAAAAATAAAATTTATTAATTAAAAAAATTGGCTGAACTGATGAATGCAATTGAGCAAACTTTTTGGGAGACAACTTCAGGAGATGTTTCCTAAGTAACTCTGATGAATAATTTTCATATTACTAACATTAAATAATTGGTAATCACTACCAGTGTTTGTATAGCAACTGGCAGCCAACAAGTGCTCTCATACATATGATTTCATCTGACCTTTACAGTAATCCTGTGAAACAAACGCTATGATCTCCAAGTCACAGATAGAGGAAAGTGGGGAGCACAGAGACCAATGAACTTGCCTGAGGTCACAAAACTAAGTGGTGGTCCAGCCAGTCTCAGCATCTTGGTCTAAATCCCATTCTCTTTCCCTAGAATCACTCTCTTAGGCGGCTTCAGACGTTCTTCATGTGAACATGAAAGTCAGCCTGCCATGAGGGAAGTTTAATATTCTGGGCACATGTGAACAGCATGCTTTCTTTTCAAAAGCGGAGTGACTAATCGGTCTCAGCTGTAGAGAGTTTAGAGATTTATAGGTTTTGCCTAACACTATCTTCTTTTTCTTTTCTCAATTTTATTTGTTAAGACGATGTTGAAACACCATGAAAGGGAAACTGTTTTTTAAAAAAGACTGCACCAGGAATCCATCCACCCTAACAGTACCATCCCCATTCTCCTGGGTTCCTTTTGAGTCCCCACCCAACACTATATGGGGTCCGCCACGTGATGTTCACTGCCTGTTCTTAGAAGTTGCTCTCACCCTTTGTCCTGACTTGCTTTCACCTAGATAGGCATGGCCCAAAGAACTGAAGTGTCCCCCCAGCCCTTAGTGTTATTTATTTGAGGCAGCAGATCTGGGGTTTAAATGTTGCAACATTTAACCACAGATATTACCCCTGAGGACCAGACAGCTCCGGGGTTATATCTTTATGACTTCCTCAAGCCGCCATGTGTCCTCGGCCAGACACCTTATCTACTGAGCCTGTTTGGTCATCTACAGAATGAGGGTCACAGCCTGCTCTACAGAGGGGTTGTATAAATGAATGCTGCAAGTGAACTCTTTGGGGGACGTCCCCCATGCTCAGCAAGAAATCCCCTCTTCCTTGTACCCTGCCCATATTGAATATGTTATTTTGAGAGTTATTTGGGGACAACTTTCAGAAGTTTGTGATGCTGTGTTAGGTTTTTTAAAAAAGTGTGTTATCTATACACATTTCAACCACATTGGAGTGTACAGTTCAGTGGCAATAAGCACATTTATACTGTTGTGCAACCATCACCACCACCCATCTCCACAGCCTCTGCATCATCCCAAACTGAACTCTGAACCCATGAAACAAAAACTCCCCCCACCCCACAACCACCATCTTCCCTTCTGTCTCCATGAATCTGACTGCTCGAGTTTCCTCACATAAATGGAATCATATAGTATTTGTCCTTTTGCACTTGGTCTGTTTCACGCACCATTATGTTAAGGTTCATTCATATTGTATCATGTATCAGAATTTCTTCTTTCTTTTTCTTTTCTTGAGACAGAGTCTCATTCTGTTGCCCCAGGCTAGAGTGCCCGGGTGTGATAGCTCACAGCAACCTCAAACTCTTGGGTTCAAATAATCCTCCTACCTCAGCCTCCCAAGTAGCTGGCACTACAGGCACCTGCCACAATGCCTGGCTAGTTTTTCTATTTTTAGTAGAGACAGGGTCTCAACTCTTGCTCAGGCTGGTCTCTGACTCCTGAGCTCAAGCAATCCACTCACCTCAGCCTCCCAGAGTGTTAGGAGGCTCATAGGCGTGAGCCATCACGCCCAGCCAGAATTCCCTTCCTTTTTAAGGCTGTATAATACTCCATTCTGAGGCTGTGTTTTAAGGTTGGAAAAAGTCCTGCAGAGTGCCCAGGGAGGTAAACTATCCACTAGAATTTTCAACAATGATGTAAATGTCCTCTCTCTCTGCTGTCCAAAACAGTGGCCACTAGGCTCAAGTGGCTGGTGAGCACTCAGAAGGCTGCTCTTGCAACTGAGGAACTGCATTTTTAAAATTTATTTAATTGATTTATAATGTCAGCCATCCTTTATGAGGGTGCAATTTGCAAGGATGAGGCCTCAATTTAAGAAGTTGGGAGATCAGAGCCCTATGAGCTCTAATTGCAGAGCTGGTCTGGGTGTGTCCAGGTTCATAGGCCACAAGCTGCTTCTGTGCAGAGAACGGTCACACTTGGCACCAAAAGGCCTTGAAGCAGGCACTTCAAGGGAGTCCACATGGACTCCAGACCCAGGCTGTCTGCAGCGGCGGGACCAGAGGCATGCCTGGCAAAATCCAATTACAGATGTCACCCTCAGTAACAAGAAAACCCATCACCCATGCTCTTCCCCCCAGATAACTAGAAAAGTTGTTCGCAGGGCTAGGAGGACTAGAAACCAAAGAGGAAGATGAGTCACTTGGGGGGCAGGAATCACATCAAGTTGCCACATCACAGGCTTCCAAAGAGAAGGAGAGAATACTCCATCAGCACTTTTCAAGACATCAGCTGTGGGAGAGGGAACACGAGACATGCTGTCCAAGGCAAACACCGTGGAAGCTGGCGTGGAGAGCCACACGTGGTTTGTGTTAGCAGCAGCCATCGAGCCTGGACTTGGGAGAGGTTTACTCCCTCAATATCACAAAAGCCCCAAGTCCCAGAGGAGCCAGCTCAGGAAGCGGAGAAAGGCTGGGGACCACCATGTGCAGCTGCAGGCTGGCAGGAAGCCACGTGGTCCTTGGGGCAGGGGTTTTAGGGCCTTGGACATGATAATGTACCTGGGCCTACTCTACTATATGTGGTTTGTTGTCTTTGGGGATTTTGTCCGCTAAATGAGCCAGTCTACATGTCAGCATGTCTTGGTGTCCAGGCAGACGTGCCATGTGGAGGCAGCTACCCGCTCCTGTCTTCTCTCCACACTTAATGCTCCAGCCGAGTCTAGGTCTGCACGTGCTTGGCCCGACCTCCTTATTAGTCTGATTGTCCTCTCTTCTCCCCCACCACCTCCTCTCTGGTACTTGATAGGCGCCTAGTAGATACTCTGTGCAAAGAATGAATGAACGAATAGATGAATGAGAAAAAGTGGTTAGTTCGGTCAGCTACTGTCTGAGAGAGGAGAAATTATGTTCCAGGTGGCAGCAAGAGGGCCTGGATTTGAGTTTAGATGCAATTGCCTAAGATAATCACGCCCCTTTCAATTTTAGAAATAAAGAATTGCTAACTGTGTGGAAAAGGGCAACTACTGCATTTTCTCAGCCACAAACCATCCATACGGCAATGGCTTTTCAGAGGAAGGGAAAAATATTCCATTTAAGTGTGCACAACACATTGGAGGCATGCATGCCCCAACTGCAGAAGATAATGTCTGAGGGGAAAGCACGTCCGAGGACGGAGCAAAGGCAGTACTTGGATAAATATGGTTAGTGCAGTATGAGGCCAGGCGCTGGCTAGCAACTCACTGGGCAGCCCTCCCAGCTGGGCAAGGCTAAGAGTGAGAACTCTGATTCTGCCAACCGCCATACCTGCCCCCAGAAAAGATGGAAGAAAACACTCCCTTCCCTTTGGCCTCAGTGATGAAGTGCGGAGGATTCTGAGCAGACAGCCAAAGCTGCACTCAGGGCTGTCAAACCCCCAAGAAGGCAGAGGAGGGAGGACCAGGCTCCCAGAAGGGGACAGGGCAGTATTGTCTCAATCAACATTGGAAACTCATCATTTTTGTTGCATGACTTGAGAGTCTCTGGAGAGACAAAGGCAAGGTCAGGGTGCAGCCTCTGCTCTATAATTTGATGCATCTAAGAACAGCTTGATCTACAAGGCCCCCATGCCTGGCAGCAATACCGCTGCATAGTGTGCAGAGCAGGAGAGGGGCCAGAAAGGCCTCTCTGGAGCCCCAGGCGTGGACTTTCCAACTAGGAGTGTTCCTTCTTACAGATGTGGCTGGCATTTCTCCTGAGAGCTCCAGGTGGGCAGTGTGACTCAGCTGGCTCCATAACTCCTGAGCATCCTGTCTATCCTGCATACACAGGATAGCATTCTGTCTAGCCTACACGTGGTAGGCAAATGCCCAGGTAAGACTCCTGCTCCCTCAATTCCCCTATCCCACAAATGCCCAGGTAAGACTCCTGCTTCCTCAATTCCCATGTGTAGTGTGCTCTCTGCAGAATGCCCTCCTCCAACTTGTTGGAAGGGCAACACCTCATTCATTGCTATGACCCTCAGGTGTCACCTCCTCCAGGAAGCAGGCCCTGCCTGAGCTCCTGGGCTAGCAGAGAAAGAGAGGTCCCTCTCTGAACACCTGGACTTATCTCTATCTGGAGTCAATGTGCTTGTCCCCACTATACTGAGCATTTGTAGAAAGCACAGATTCGTTTGGGTCCCCCGGGGTAGTGCAGGGTCTGATTCAGCAAATGTTTAACCGTGCCTTGTGTGAGGCAAGCCCTGGCTATAATAATAGCCATGGCCCTTGACCTGGGGGACACAATGAACTAGTGGGAAAACTCGAGGGCAAAGGTTGCATGGCACAGTGTAAAGCAGACCCCTCACTCATCTGAAACCTGTTTGCAAAGAGCTCATTCTGTGCTCAGAACCAGCTTGTGCAAGATAGACTCTGCCTACATTTTACATACAGGAGAAAAATGCACCTTAAAAGGGGGCAGCTGTGGGCAGGAGGCAGGGAAGTGAAGTGGTTAGGACCACAGGTTTCAGACCCAGCCACAGCTGCTTTCTGGGTACATGACTCTGCTTCTCTGAGCTTCAGTTATTCCATCTGTAAAATAGACATAATACTGACCTTATGCTTATGAGGATTAAATGAGATGGCATACATAAAAAATGGGCACCTAGCATTTTCCAGTAAATCACTACCAACATTATTACTGTGTGGCTCAACCAAGTCACATTTGTGCTAGGCAATGTCCTCATCTCTGTGAGCGCTAAGGTCATCCCCAGAGCCCTGCATGGACATCAGCTCCCTCTGCCACACTCTGACGGACTCTTTGGCAGAGGGCCAGGCTAAGACAGAAGGGGAGGCTCAGAGAGGCTTAGTACCTGCTCAAGGCCACACAGCTGGTGATAGACCGGGAAGCCCCTGGCACCAGGTATTCCTATTCCAAGCTCAAGGCGCCATCCCTTCTACCCTCAAGTGACTGAGACACACGACCAGATACCAACTGGTAGTGGCAGGTGTGACCATCAACATCTGGCTTTTCTAAGAAACCACATTGGGAGGTGAATCCTTATAGAGGAGACCTTCTCACTGGTGACTGTGCATCTCTTTTCCCCAAGACACCCCGGGTTATGCTCTGACTACCTGAGTGGTCTCTCTGCAGGATGTTCCTCTGCCCTGAAAGGCCTTCCCCACCGGAATGGGCCTCCCCCACCTCTCTGTTAGTCTGTTTCATTGGCACGATGCTGATTCTACTTTTAGTCCCTGAGCTGGCCCCACATGGCCTGGTTGTTTGACCAAGAAGAGCTAATGAGACTTGCTTCAACTCTTAGGGTTCTCTTTTTCCCCAGAGTCATTGTGCTGATCTGTATACAACCTGGAGCTGTGGCTGCCACTATACAGGACACCCCCTGGCCTGGACACAAAGAAAGGTAAGAATTGGACAAAGACCAAGTTCTCACTGACAGTGTGGCCCCTAGATCCAGACACACCTGAAGCCAAACACTCCTAGACTTCTTAGTAATATTCAGCTAGTCAATGTTCTTTTTGAATAATCTATCTTGACTGGGTTTCTGCCACCTGCGCCTAAAACAGTTAAGACATAAACAAGATCTCCTGGCCAGCAAGTGGCAGAATTTGGATCACAGCCCGGCCCTAATTCCAAAGCCCAGAATCTTAACCCGTAGGATCTTAACCACTTCATTAACTGGCATCATCTCCTTCTTTAATCTTTATGCCAATTCCTAGCAACCCGTGTCCATCAATAATCTTAACAGCTGACATTTGCTAAGTGCTCGACAGCTCAGGAATTGCTCTTGTACACACAGTCTCTTAAAAAAAAAAAAAGAACTGAGATATCCATCACCTACCACAAAAGTCTCCCTTTAAGATTGTACAATTCAGTGGTTTTTAGTGTACTCACAAAGTTATGCAACCATCACCACTAATTCCAGAACATTTTCATCACCCCTGAAAGATTCCCAGTACCCTTTAGCAGAGGCTTTCCCCATTTTCCTTCCCCTAGCCTCTGGCAACCACTAATCTGCTTCCTGTCTTTATAGATTTGCCTCTTTTGGACACGGACCATCAATTTTAACTCCCAAGAACCTTGTGAAGTATTCGTATGGGAGAGGAGCATCAGACAGCAGAGTGGCTAAAAGCGTGGACTCTGGAGTCACCCGCCTAGCTTTAAATCCGAGAAATCTGAGTTTTGATGTTCACTGGCTGTGTGACCTTGGGCAAACAACTAAGCTCTCTGAGCTTGGGTTTCTTCATCTGTGTAATACGATAAGTACCATACTTAGATGCTTAGCAGGACTGGGGCCCATATTCGGTCTCGAAATGCCAGCTGTTTCTATTGTCATTACCCCATGACACCCAGGAAGACACTCGGGCACAAAGGGGTTAAGGGGTGTGTCTCAGGCCACACAGCTGGAGGGTGGCTGGGTCCCAGGTCTCCTGACTGAGTCCTCTGCTTTTTCTATTACGCCACACTGGCTTAGCTGCTCTTCCACGAAACGCAGCCCTCCCCAAGCTCTTTGAGCCAAGTTACTTCTGAAAAAAAAATCAAGGCTGTTAGCCAGACAGAAGGGAGGGGAGGGTGGAATCATAAAATCATTTAACTTCAGGGTGTTGTAGCCTTGCGCGGGCTGGCCCCCTCGCTGGTCCTCAGAATACTTGACTTGGGCTAGTAAGGTCCTGCCCTAACCTCTTCTAGCTTCCCCCCACTGGGGTATACGGGGCTGGGGATCAAGGATGCTTCCAGGATGAGCAGGACCCTCTGGAATTCCATGCTTTCCCACTCTAGGCGCCCATCTGGGGCTCTTTGAAGCTGACCACAACCCTGCCATTAAAAGACAACTTTGTTATGGGAGAAAAGCCTGAGGTGGCTGTTGATGTTACAGCAAACCCCCTAATTATTACCAACTATGCTGAGCTGGGAAGGAAATCTTACTTTTAAGTTCTGGTAGACATAAAAAAGTCAGAACAGGAGAGTGGAGGGAGTATTGGCTTTGGACCAGGAAGATTCACAATCACCCCGTGGCTCAAGCATTCCCAAAGGATGTATCCTCGTGCAAGTCACATCTGTGCAGAGGAAAGAGGGCAGCTAACATGCTTATGGAGCCAGGCATATCTCATTTAACTGCCAAAATAAATGCATGAAGAAAGCGCTTTCATTCCTGTTATGAAGATGAGGAAACTGAGGCTCAGAAGCTTTCAGAGGTGACTTCAAGTTGAGAAATGAAAAGGCAAAACTTTACCTTTTGAACTCAGGTCTGTCTGATGTTGTAAAGCCAAGGTCTTAAGACTTATGCTATGATGGAATAGAGAACTCAGCTAACACAGTCTACCTAGCACGTACATCAAAATACTAGCAATTAATATTCACACAGGCATTTCCAGGGCCTTTCCTCCATGCCCCTTGTCATCAAATCTCTTCTTCCAGGCGACTCTGTATCAATGCACCTCACCTTCTGGGTCACAGCTGACAGGGGAGGCAGCGGGCTCTGACCCAGGACCTCAGGATAATCCGATTCTCTCCTCTGGAGACTGGATTCAATATCCAAACACTGATGTGCTCACAACAGTGAAGAACACTTCAACTCAGGGACTGAAGGTGCTCACTGGGGACGCTCAAGGGGGATGCGACCAATGGGCAAGTGGAAAAAGCTGCTCCAGAGAGGGTGGTGGGACACAAAGCAGGCTTGATCTGACATCCTGAGGCTGCAGAGACAGACAGTCCAGGAGCTGCCAGCTGATTCCGTGCCCTTGTGAGGCTGGCTGCATTTTCTGCTCTGGGTTCCATGGAACACGCCTGTCTCCTCCTATAAATCCAACCCCACCCCTCTCTTAGTGCCTAAGCTAGCAGAGTGGACTTTGCTCTGTGGATGTAAGTAACTTATATCTGTCATTGTTCCCTACTCCCCTGCTCTTCCTGGGAGGCAAGAGGCCTCTGAAAGCAAAATACAGGTAGCCTTCTCAATCCAGACCCTTGCTGCATAAAAAGTCGGCATAGCAACTTGCAAAAATGTTTACCCAACATTCACTCTCTGAATGGAAGAACTGCTGTAATGACTCTGCGTATACACCCACGGATCTGGGTAAAGGATGTGGAGGGCCCTCCATTTGTATTTCAGTCATTCTCAACTAGGATCGTGTCTCCTGCTCATGGAATTGAAATATCATCCTTCTTTCCTTTTCCCTAGGGCTCTTTCTTCCCTGGCCCAGTGTTTGTTTCTGCCAAGTCCATTTTAGATGGTATCTTAGCATTTTTAACATACAGCTTCTTTGTTTATTTATGTTCAGTCCATGTTTGCTGCAGAGCAGAAGAAAATATAATTTGTATATGATACTGTTTGATATTGTTGCACACTGAACACAAAACATCACTAATGAGTTCATTACGTTTTAAATAATTAGGTAACTGATGTCTCAATTGCTTTACATTGTGCAAAGACTCTTGGCAGATTGCTATGTGGACATTTGGGAAAACTGGCTAGGAGCACTTTATCTCCCCTCCCCCAGTAAAATAATGGAATACAGGCTCTGAAAATTCTCTATTTCACATTTCCGGAACAGATTAGGTCCATATAAATAAGGATGCCTGTGGTTAATATCAGTCAACCTTCTAAGAAAACATGTGAGGCAAAGAGACAGGATAATGTAAAAAGGATAGGAACTGTCTTCTGATGGCCCAGAAATGTCTATTTTATGTCTGATCACTGCTATTTGTGAATCTACTTCTTTCCAGGTCTCAGTCTCCACCCATCTTTACATCAGGGGTGGAGCAGGGATACAGGCAAGCTCATTGGCTGGCACGTTGCTCACTCATATTGATTGGCATAGAAATGAGCCTATGACATACAACAATGTGTGTGCTGGGGCTTTTGACAAGTGACTTTTACTCTTTCCTGCTGGGTGTGAGCCCAGAGCTGCTGTAGCCATTTTGCAATCATGTGGGATCTGAGGATAAAGCCAACACCATGGAAATAGGAATGTGGAAAGACAGGAAAAAGCCAGGTCAGGTGACACTGCAAAAACCTTGGATTAAGCTGTGCCTAAAGCCTGAAGGATTTCTTGACACAGCCCCTCACCAGGAGGAAGGGAGAATGCACACGTTCAGAAAACCAGGCAAGTTCCCATTATTTCCTGAGGCAGGCATTTAGAACTCTATTATATCATATCAGGAGGAGCCATGTCTTCTCATACCTGCTGTGAGTTACCTACCTTTGGAGGACATCAAGATGCAACTACTTACCCATGGATGAGAGTTGTTTTACCCCAGTGGGCATGAGCTTTTACTGAACTATCCACACTGTGCCTAGCTCTGTGTGAGATCTGTAGGCCACATGGTGTTCATGCATTCATGTATTCTTTCACTCATTCATTCACCAAACATTCACTGGGCACATACTATGTGTTAGACTTTGAAAAAAACTTTAAGGGGGCGGCTCAGCGCCTGTGGCTCAACGGGCTAAGGCGCCAGCCACATACACCTGAGCTGGCGGGTTCGAATCCAGCCCAGGCCCGCCAAAAACAACAATGACGGCTGCAACCAAAAAGTGGCCGGGCGTTGTGGCGGGCGCCTGTAGTCCCAGCTACTTGGGAGGCGGAGGCAGGAGACTCGCTTGAGCCCAGGAGTTCAAGGTTGCTGTGAGCTGTGATGCCACAGCACTCTACCCAGAGCGACAGCTTGAGGCTCTGTCTAAAAAGAAGAAGAATCTCTCCTTGCCCTTCTATAGCTTTCAGTTTAGATGCTGTCTGTGCGAAGGCAAAGATGCTGAGAGTTCCTACAGCTCCTGGCGTTAAGCAAGGTTGAGGATTTAGGAAGTTTCTCTGGATCTGAAAGATTCCAGCTTAACAGTTTGCTGAGCCTCTTTGATTGCTTCCTGTTCAACCCTGTCTGACGTTTTCAGGAAGTTTTTGGCCCGGGTCAGTCTACCTGGCTGATGACTCCTGTCTGGGGGTGAGGTCAGACCAGGCCAGCCATCCTTCTCCACTTGGTTTTGCAAGTGTTTATTAGGAAAATTTTAGTTCAGTTCATGGCTCTGGGAGTTGGGTGGAGAAAGAGAAGGAAGATGCTTGTGGGCTAGGGGCTAGGTGTCCCTGAACCACCACCAAGTGATACTCTTAGCCAGGCGTCCTCAAACTTTTTAAACAGGGGGCCAATTCACTGTCCCTCAGACCGTTGGAGGGCCAGACTATAGTTAAAAAAACAAAAAAAAACTATGAACAAATTCCTATGCACAGTGCACATATCTCATTTTGAAGTAAAAAGCAAAACAGGAACAAATACAATTCACACCAACGCATGGTGTGGCCCGCGGGCTGTAGTTTGAGGACCCCTGTTAGCCTTCAGTGCCCTCAGAAAAATGGGAAATTTTTGCAATCACTACTGCAGTGTGAAACCAAGAAGGGAGTTTTTCAGGACTGTGCTGAACCTTCTTACTCCCTCACAAATTCCCACGCATCCTGAGGCTCTTTTCTGGAAGCATTGCCATGAAGATTGCTAGATAAAATATATGATTCCAGTTAAGCCAGAATTTTAGATAAATAAAGAATGAAATTTTAGTATAAGTATGTCCCATGCAATATTTAGAATATACTTACATTAAAATACTATTTGTTGTTTATTTGAAATTCAAATGTAACTGGGTATCCTGTGTGTGGTTTCTTTCTTTCTTTCTTTCTTTTTTTGAGACAGAGTCTCACTCTGTTGCCCTGGTTAGAATGCCATGGCATCATAGTGCACAGCAACCTCACACTCTCGGACTTGAGCATTCCGCTTGCCTCGCCTCCCAAATAGCCGGGAGTACAGGCACCTGCCACAAAGCCCAGATAGTTTTTCTACTTTTTTAATAGAGACAAAGTCTCACTCTTGCTCAGGCTTGTCTTAAAATTGTGAGCTCAAACAATCCACACCCCTCGGCGTCCCAGAGTGCTAGGATTACAGTTGTGAGCCATTGTGCCCAGCCGAATCCTGTGTTTTTATTAACAAATCTGCAAACCCTACTTGCCACTCAGTATTTATTTCCCCTTTCTCCTAGCAGAAAAACCTATGACGTCTGTCTGACCCTGTCTGTGTTATTTGCTGCTGGCCCCAGCACCTAGTACAGTTCCTGGAACAGAGTGGATATTTGTTACAGTTTATTGAGTGGGTGAACAACTAAATGACAGTCCTTTCCCAGAACTTCCTGTAGCAAATAAATCTCGTTTGTGAACACTGACCTTGAGAAGTCTGTCATGTCTAGAAACTTTGACATCTGTTGTCTGCGCCTGTTCTCCTTCCCTTCCTATGCGTCCTGAGACCCAGCGTGCCAGACCAGGAAAAACCTTAAGGAGGACCTGATCCAACGTGCTGACTTTGCCAAAGGGAAAACTGAGGCTCAGAGAGCTTTCAACTACTAACAATGTACTGAGCGGTCCCTGAAGCCACTTATCGGACAAGCTCCTCCCTCTCTGGGTGCACAGGTTATCCCCTATCTTGTAGGGGTCTACTTCACATTATGGTTTATTTGTTGTTGTTGTGTTTTTCTTTTTCTTTTTCACATTATGGTTTAAATTTGGATTCATGTTTTACATGATATCCACTATGCCACGAGAACCCAATAAGAACAACCTCATCTTACTGATCTTGGCACATCCAATGACTGGCACAGTGCTCAGTAAATATGAATGAATGATTCAATTAATCAATGATTCAATCAGTGAATCGATGAGTCAATCATTCAATCAATGAGTAAAGCAGCTGTGTCACTTACCAGCAGCGGAGTTGTCTATAAAATGGAGATGGCGACAGTTCTACTTGGCAGGGCTGATAGGAGAGTTAATAAGAGAGTATATCAAAGTTGCCTGGCTCTGGGCCCACTCCCTCTTCATTATGTGATAAATAGTAGATCATTATCACTTTTTTGGCTTTTTTTGATTGTCTATTTGGCTTATTTTATTACTTTTTTTTAAATTTTATTTAATTTTTGAGACAGAGTCTCACTCCGTTACCCTGGGTAGAGTGCCCTGACATCATAGCTCACAGTAACCTCAAACTCTTAGGCTCAAGCAATTCTCCTGCCTCAGTCTCCCAAGTAGCTGGGACTATAGGCTCCCACCACAACCCCCAGCTAGTTTTTTTATTTTTAGTAGAGATGGGGTCTCAGTCTTGCTCAGGCTGGTCTCAAACTCCTGAGCTCAAGAAATCCACCTGCCTGAGCCACCACTCCCTGTCTGTTTGTTTTTAGTGACAGGGCCTCACTCTGTCATCCAGGCTGGAGTACAGCCATAGCTGTATGGACCTGGCCATAGCTCACCATAACCTTGAATTCCCAGGCTCAAAGGGTACTCCTATCTTAGCCTCCGGGTAGCTGGGACTAACACAGCGTGCACTTTTTTTTTTTTAAAGGCTAGTCCAGTGAAGCTGTGGAGTGGAGAAAGAACAAAGAAATTTGTAACTGGTTATTTTCAAATAGTTGTAAACACCACTGCACTCCGACCAGCCTGGGTGTGCACTCTTACTTGAGTTAGAGACGGGATCTTTTAATGTTGCCCAGACTGATCTGAAACTCCTGGCCCTGAGCAGATGGGGTCTTTCTATGTTGCTCAGGCTAGTCTCAAACTCCTGATCTTCAGTAATCCTCCTGCCTCTGCCTCCCAAAATATTGGGATTACCGGCCTGAGCCACTGTGCCCAGCCCACTATGAATGTTTGAAAAGAGGAATTGGGGAACCCAGGAATGAGAAACAATGTTGCATCGCACTTTAATTAATCTCAATTGTTTCCCACGGCCTCCAAGGCCCCTGCTGAATCTGGCCCCTGCCTGCCTCTCAAACTTCCTTACTCCCCTGACTCTGCTTCGCCCTCTCCTCCTCTGGGGTTCAGCTACAATGATCCTTTTTCTGTTCTTCAATGGGGCCAAGCTCCTTCCCATCTCCTGGCCTTTGCTTTCTCTGTGGCCTCTGCTGGAACTGTGCTCCAGGGCGCTGCACTTTGACTCTTCAGCTTAGCTTAGCATGACATCTTCAAAGAAGCCTTCCTGACCACCAGGACTAGCTAAAGTGGCTTTGTCCTGCCATCCTTTCCATCACTTTCTACAGCATCACATGATTTAGTTCCTTCAAAGCAGTTATCACAAACTAAAAGGAAAATGCTTAGTTCTTTGCGTGTTTTTTGTCTGTCTACTCTATTTGAACATAAGCTTCACCAGGGCAAAAAATTCCCCCTTCATGTTCACTGCTGTAGCCCAGGGTCTAGAATGGTGCCTAGCATGTAGAACCCACTCTGTTAATGTTCCCTGAATGAATGAATGACTTTGGGCTTTCCCTAGCTGGGCCTCTGATTCCTTGACTTTAATATATAAATGGTCTGAAATGAAAGGCAGAAAGTCCCCTTCTGTCTCTAATAATCTGAAGTTCTATGGTTGTTTAAAACACCTTATGTGCTAAAAATGTAGGAATGACAATGATTGTGTAATGCCTGTCAATCAGTAGCTAGAGGGCCCACAAGGGAAGTTCCAGGGCTGAGAACTCAGTGGGAAAGAGAACTCTGGCAGATTTACTGACATCTGCCTCAGATGCCAGTGAAGCCCAGGTATTTTCTTTCCCTGAGAGAAGCAAACATTGCAAAACTGAACTGACTTCATGAAATGAATGTAGGCATGACCCACCCAGGCCTGTGCTCGGGAATTCACCAGTATCCTTAGAGAATGACGCAGAAAACTATTCTTGGCTAATGCCTCTTTACAGATTTTGCTTAATCCTCAAATGCTAATTCCAGTGGAGCACTGCAGGCTTTCCTTAATTACTTTACCCTTCACCTGATTTGAGACAGCTTTACAGATAGGTAATTATGATGTTTTCTATTTATTTAATCCCACTCCAACTGTAAGACACCCAGAGATGCAGGGCATCACACGCTGAGCTTCTGAATTGTGGGGAGAGTCTGCAGACTTAGTTTTAGAAGAGTTTTGTGAACGGCCTCTAGGGAATGCATTTCCACTCTCAGAACAGCACGAACTGCACGTGTTCGGGTTGGCCTGTGTCCCCAGCAATGCTGGCAGTCCAAAAACTTCACAGTGTTACCAGAAAAATAGAAAGGTGTATTCTTTTGAATTTAAGACAATAGTTCAGGCTCTGTGTCCTCATTCTGACCACCTGGACTGCACTACAGATGGCTTTGGGAAAGAGTATGGGGCATGTGTTCTTTTATATTTCCAGACCCTAGTCTCAGCTACTCAGGAGGCTGAGGCAAGAGGATTGCTTGAGATCAAAGTTTGAGGTTGCTATGAACCATGACACCATGGCACTCTACCCAGGATGACATACTGAGACTTTCTCAAACAAAAAAAAAAAGATTATGAGAGGCGCCTCTGGCTCAGTGAGTAGGGCGCCGGCCCCATATACCAAGGGTGGCCGGTTCAAACCCGGCCCCGGCCAAATTGCAACAAACAAAAAGCCGGGCGTTGTGGCGTGCGCCTGTAATCCCAGCTGCTTGGGAGGCTGAGGCAAGAGAATCACCTAAGCTCAGGAGTGGGAGGTTGCTGTGAGCTGTGATGCCACAGCACTCTACAGAGGCGACAAAGTGAGACTCTGTTTCAAAAAAAAAAAAAGATTGTATTTCTGGATCCTAGTCTCAGCTATTCAGGAGGCTGAGGGAAGAGGATTGCTTGAGATCAAAAGTTTGAGGCTGCTATGAACTATGACATCACGGCACTCTACCTAGGGTGACATAGTGATACTGTCTCAAAAAAAAAGATTATATTCCCAGACCTTTGAGCCATGCCCTTATGGCCTATATTACTCTTACTGATTTATCTACGAGGCAGCCTGAATCTTAGTAACCTGTATCCCTAATGCTTACACATCCCCGATACTTACACATCAGGGATCCAGGCCTGACACATAGTGGTGCTTCTGTTAAGGTTTGTGGACTGGCCAGGTGTGGTAGCTCACGTCTGTAATCCCAGCACTCTGGGAGGCTGAGGCGAGTGGATTGCCTGAGCTCACGAGTTCAAGACCAGTCTGAGCTAGAGCAAGACCCCCGCCTCCATCTATAAAAAAAAAAAATAGCCAGGCATTGTGGTGGGCGCCTGTAGTCCCAGCTACTCGGGAGGCTGAGGCAAGAGAATCGCTTGAGCCAAAGTGTCTGAGGTTGCTGTGAGCTATGATGCTATAGCACTCTATCAGTGGCAACAAAGTGAGACTCTCTCTCTCAAAAAAAAAAAAATTTGATACTGGAGATCAGGTTTGGTGGTTCAAACCTATAATCCCACCACTCCGGGAGGCCAAGGCAGGAGAATGCAGGATCCGGGAGGCCAAGGGAGGAGTTCATAAGTTTGATACCAGCCTGAGCAAGAGTGAGACCCTGTTCTACTAAAACTAGAAAATTAACCAGGTGCTGTGGCAGGTACCTCTTTTCCCAGCTACTCGGGAGACTGAGGCAGGAAGATCACTTGGACCCAAGAGTTTGAGGTTGCTGTGAGTTAGGTTGACACCATGGCACTCTAATGTGGGCAAAAGAGTGAGAATCTATCTCAAAAAAAAAATAGATTTGTGGAATGGGAATATTCAGTGGTCTGGCTGTGTAGTGCTAGAACCGGATTATTTTAAAAGCTGAAAATAGGGGTCAGTCACAGTGGCTCACATCTGTAATCCTAGCAGTCTTGGAAGTGCCACTTTGGGAGGCCAAGGTGAGTGGATTGCTCGAGTTTGAGATCAGCCTGAGCAAGAATGAGACCCCATCTCTAAGAATAGCCAGGAGTTGTGACAGGCACCTGGAGTCCCAGCTGCTTGGGAGGCTGAGACAAGAGGGTCTCGTGAACCCAAGAGTTTGAGGTTGCTGTAAGCTATGATGTCATGGCACTCTACCAAGAGTGACAAATTGTTTAATTGTCGATACCTCAAGAAAGCCTTCTCTAAAGTCAAAAATAAGCTGAAAATAGCAAATCCTTTTGTTCAATGATCGAGACCCAAGTCTACCCTTATTTGGGCTTCCCTGAGAGGCAGCACAGCTGGGGGCAGGTCCTGAAGTCACACACACACACACAAGTAACGTTAACCTTCTGGAGAAACATCAACTCCCTTTCTATAAGGGGACTCCTAACGGTACCTGGCTCAGAGGTTTCGGGTGGTGAATAAAGTAAGACGATGCAGGTAAGAGGCATGTCCAATGCCTGCTAGCAACTATCACTGTTGTACTCACTGAGGTCTCTTCCCCAGCTCCTTCTTACTTAGTGCTCACAGAAATTCTATTCTGGGTTTAATTGTCAGTACCTCAAGAAAGACTTCTCTAAAGTCAATCCCTACGCCCATCCATCCTGGGCACCCACATTGCTTTGCACATATCTCCACAGCCCTCGGTGGGTTGTATCTTAGGTCTTTTACTTCTGCTGGATTTTGGAGGCTTCTGTGGCAGAAATCATGTGTTCAACTGCCCCTGCTGAAAGGGAATAGAGGGGAATGCCTTCATTCCCTTGTCAACAAGGGGTTTGGTTGTTGTATTGTCCTTGTTCGCCATTTGCCAACCCATGTTTTTCTCTGCCTTCCCTTAGGATGAGCATTTCTGTGACTTTGTGGACATCCTCACAGAGTACCAGACCAAGAACATCCTGGCCTCCCCCATAATGAATGGGAAAGATGTGGTGGCCATAATCATGGCCGTGAATAAAGTGGAAGGACCCCACTTCACCAAGAGAGATGAAGAGGTAAGAAAGCCTTAGAAATGCAAGCTAGCCATGCCAGCACATTCTCCTAGCTCACGAAGTCCGCCGAACCTTGCTGTTTGGTATGGCCTCCAGTTTGTCCTTCTGTGAGACAGAGAGGCAGGACAAAACAATAGTTAAGACATTGGACTTTGGGCTCGGCGCCAATAGCTCAAGCAGCTAAGGTGCCAGCCACATACATCAGAGCTGGCGGGTTCGAATCCAGCCCAGGCCTGCCAAAAAACAATGACAACTACAACAACAACAAAAACATAGCCGGGCGTTGTGGCAGGCACCTGTAGTCCCAGCTACTTGGGAGGCTGAGGCAAGAGAATTGCTTAAGCCCAGGAGCTAGAAGTTGCTGTGAGCTGTGATGCCACGGCACTCTACCCAGGGCGACAGCTTGAGGCTCTGTCTCAAAAAAAAAGACATTGGACTTTAAAGTGGAATGGAGGGATCCTGTTCTGGCTCTGCCAATATCTAGCTGTTTGACTTTGGCAAGTTACTTAAGTTCTCTGAACCTCAGTTTTCTTATTTGTAAAATGGGGATGATTTTTCCGTATCTACTTCATAGGGTATTTGTGATGATCAGATAACATTAATAACAATCGACCTCAGTCAAACTCAAGAAACAGTAGTTATTTTTTATTAATACATCCCTATCGACTTTGATATTCTACATTCTGTGTGTTTTACATTCATTATGCAACATTTATAAGTCTGCATTCTATGATCCATCTGCCCAAATTCCTTCTGATGAAGCTTCCAAACTATCCAGACATTTGCTGGTAGTAGAAGTGGCCAGAAAAGATATTTCCACTTCTCATCTTCTTCCCCTTATGCTACTTGATTTTTAGGTTCTTCTCAAGTACCTCAACTTTGCAAATCTAGTCATGAAGGTGTACCACCTAAGTTACCTGCACAACTGTGAGACTCGACGTGGCCAGGTAAGAGGCTTACAGGAGTTAACTGGACATGGCCTTCTTCTGAAGCACCGATGTGGGTAGACAGTAAAGATTTGAATCGTTGCTCAGCCGTTGATTAGCTCTAACACACTGAGCAAGCCACTAACTCTCTCTATGCTTTGGTCTCCCCATTTGAAAAATGAGGATAGGCTGGGTGCGGTGGCTCACGCCTATAATCCTAACACTCTGGGAGGCCCAGGCGGGTGGATTGGCTGAGCAAGAACTAGACCCCGTCTCTAAAAATAGCCCGGTGTTGTGATGAGCATCTGTAGTCCCAGCTACTTGGGACGCTAAGGCAGGAGAATCACTTGAGCCCAAGAGTTTGAGATTGCCGTTGAGTCATGACGCCCCAGCACTCTACCGAGGGTGAAAAAATGAGACTTTGCCTCAAAAAAGAAAAAAAGAAAAAGAAAAATGAGGACAATTATGGTGCTACCCTTAAAAGATTGCCACAGTAGTAAATGAGATAATGTTGGTAGGGCACTTGTGCTCAATAGTGTCTGATGTTATTTTTATTAACAACTTGTGAGATGAAAGAAATGGACAGAGTTAGATCCATTGTAAGCCAGCCAATCAATTCACCTCTCTAAGTCTCAGTTTCTTCATCTATAAGATGGGTATAATTATCCTGTCTATTCTACTGGGTTACTATAAGGGTTACATAAAATTAGAGAACTTCGTAGAATCATTTATTCTCTAGTTAAGTCAGCTGCTGCTTTGTGCCTCAAAACTTTGAATGTGTTTTTGTATTTCTTCAGATACTGCTGTGGTCTGGGAGCAAAGTCTTTGAAGAACTTACAGACATTGAGAGACAGTTCCACAAAGCCCTGTACACAGTCCGTGCCTTTCTCAACTGTGACAGATATTCTGTGGGTCTCTTAGACATGACTAAGCAGAAGGTGAGGAAACTTCAGGAACAGATGTTCCTAAGAAAGGGTTAAATAGGCACCAGGAAATGTGTTCATTTGCACAGGGAAGAGGCTGGGTGAATTTAGATGGCTGTAAAAAGTTTTAAATAGGTCTTTATTGAAGAGAGGAGTGTAGGCCTTTAAATGGAAAAAGTCGATCTGGGGCACAGGTGAGTAAAACCAACATGTATTTTCTCTAATCAATTTGGAAAAACAACGTAGCATTCATAAGAAGAAGGCTGATGAGATGGAAACGGTGAGTGATTAAGGAAGTTTAGTCAGGTTAAAAGTCCAGAAGAAAGTTGCTAACTTCAGGAATTCCCAGAAAATGTACAGAAAATTGGGTGCAAACTTTTGCTATGATTTTTCTAGCCCAGGGCTCACCCAAGTGATTGAAGTGGAGGCAGATGGTCCCCCACATACTCAGGGGCAAGATTTGTGGCAGATTTGGCAGCTAAGGAGGCAGAGTTCAGTGTGGTTCCCAGCAATGTTGTTCAGCCATGTGTTTCCAAACAGACTGTCCCATTCTTCTTTCTTTATCTCTCTGCCTTGTGAGGCTGACCATTTTCTGCCTTAGAGCAGGGTTTCAGAGTTAAGTTCATCATCCCCTCTCCTGAAGACCCAAAGATTCTCTGTCAGTTTCATTTTGTATGCTTGTCACACTGGGCGTGTGCCTAGACTAGTATAGACCCTCCAAATATTGCGTTGAATCAACAAACGAATCACAGTATCTGGTGTTTGAAAAGACCTTAGAATCTTAGATCCAGTCCAGAGGCTCCCAAAGTTGGCAGTTCACCAGAATCTTCTGAGGGGCTGATAGGTAACTGTTAGGCCATTTATTCTGACAGTCTACCATTTTTACTTAATGTTTTTTTTTTAATTAATTGATTAATTAATTAACTTATTTATTTTTTGAGGCAGAGTCTCACTCTGTTACTCTGGATAGAATGCCATGGCGTCAGCCTATCTCACAGCAACCTCAAACTCCTGGGTTCAAGCAACCTTCCTTCTTCAGCCTCCCGAGTAGCACAGGAAATCACCATAACACCCAGCTAATTTTTTCTATTTTTAGTAGAGATGGGGCAGGGGTCTTGCTCTTGCTTAGAATGATCTCAAACTCTTGAAACTAAGACATCGTTCCTGGTGGGGCTGTGGCTCGTGCTGGAACCCTAGCACTCTGAGAGGCTGAAGTGGGTGGATTGCCTGAGCTCAGAGGTTCAAGACCAGCCTGAGCAAAAGCAAGACCCTGTCTCTAAAAACAGCCAGGCATTGTGGAGGGTGCCTGTAGTCCCAGCTATTTGGGAGGCTGAGACAAGAGGTTTACTTGAGCCCAAGAGTTTGAGGTTGCTGTGAGCTATGATGTTGTGGCACTCTACCAGGGGTGACAAAGTGAGACTCTGTCTCAAAAAAAAAAAAAAAAAAAGACATTCTTCCACCTCAGCCTCCCAGAGTGCTAGTAGTACAGGTGTGAGGCACCACCGCCAGCCTACTTAATATTTTATAAACATCTTTTTATGTCAGTACACATAGATTTTTTTTTTTTTTAAGAGACAGAGTTTCACTTTGTTGCCCTCAGTACAGTGCTCTGGCATCACAGCTCACAGCAACCTCCAGCTCTTAGGCTTAGGCAATTCTTTTGCCTCAACCTCTCAAGCAGCTGGGACCACAGGTGCCGGCCACAACGCCTGGCTATTTTTTTGTTGTGGTTTGGACGGGGCCGGGTTCGAACCCATCACGCTCGGTATGTGGGGCCAGCACCCTACTCACCGAGCCACAGGTGCCACCCAAAATGGATTCTTTTAAATAAGGCTTTATGTTGAAACTTAAGATAGATACAAAATGGAACACTAATTATGGTTGGTAATTATAGCAATATAATAGTTCAATGAATTATCACAGAGTGAGCATTCCCCTGTAACACCACCAAAATTAAGAAGTAGGACATTATCACAACCTCAGCAGCCCCCTTTAAGCTCCCTTAACCCCCTCTTCAGTGCCTCCTGCAGCCTCTTCCCTGAAGGTACACACATCAGACCTTTAGCACCATATTAATTTTACCTAATTTTGAGGTTCATGTAAATGGAGTAATGTAACTCATGCATTTTTGTATTCGGTTTCATTTGCTCAACATTTTGCTTTTAAGATTTATCCTTATTGTTCCATGTAACATTAGCTCATTCATTTTCATTCCTGCATAATATTCCAAATATGTGAGTAATACACAATGTGTTTATTCATTTCTACTCTTTTTGTTTTGTTATTTATTTATTTTTTTTGAGACAGAGCCTCAAGCTGTCGCCCTGGGTAGAGCACTGTGGCATCATAGCTCACAGCAACCTCCGACTCCTGAGCTTAAGCAATTTTCTTGCCTCAGCCTCCCCAGTAGCTGGGACTACAGGTGCCTGCCATAACACCCAGCTATTTTTTGGTTGTAGTTGTCATTGTTGTTTGGCAGACCTGGGCTGGATTCGAACCCACCAGCTCTGGTGTATGTGGCTGGCACCTTAGCTGCTTGAGCTGTAGGCGCTGAGCCTCATTTCTACTGTTGATGGACACTTGAGCATTCAGATTTGGGCCAGGATGAATGTTGACATTATGAACATTCTAGTACATATTTAGTACATAGTTATACCCATTTCTGCTAGGTATTTACCTAGGAGTGGAATTTCTGGGTAATACCTTTAGTAGACATTACCTATCTGATTTTCAACATGATTATAGCATTTTATACTCTTTTTAGCAGTTACATAAAGGTTTCTTCACCGATACTTGGTATTAACAGTCATTAACTTTAGCCATTCTGAAGGTTATCTCTTTTGATATTCCCCTGATAACTGATGAGCCTGAATAGTTTTTCCTATGTTTATTGGTCTTTTGGATAACTTCTTTTATAAAGTGACTGTTTAAGTCTTTTCCTCATTTTTAAAAATTGTATTTTTTTTTTTTACCTCACTGACTTGTAGGAGTTCTTTAAAAATTCTGAACTCTCGGCTTGGCGCCTGTGGCTCAAGCGGGTAAGGCGTCAGCCACCTACACCTGAGCTGGAGGGTTCGAATCCAGCCTGGACCTGCCAAACAACAATGACGGCTGCAACCAAAAAAATGGCCAGGCGTTTTGGCAGGCGCCTGCAGTCCCAGCTACTTGGGAGGCAAAGGCAGGAGAATCGCTGGAGCCCAGGAGTTGGAGGTTGCTGTGAGCTGTGATGCCACAGCACTCTACCCAGGGCAATAGCTTGAGGCTCTGTCTCAAAAAAAAAAAAAAATTCTGGACTCTTTCGAATACATGTATGGTAAATACAGTTATGCACTGCATAACATTACATTTTGGTCAATAATAGACCGCATATATGTAATATATAATAGTAGTCCCATAAAATTATAATGCAGTTGAAAAATCCCCCTTGTCTAGGGACATAGTAGCCTTAGGGCAGTGCATTGCCCTCGTGTCTGTGATGATGCCAATGTGAACAAACCTGCTGTGTAGTCGGTCACGTAAAAGGACAGCACACACAATTATATACAATGCATAACTTGACAATGATGTTAAATGACTGTGTTAGTGCCTTATGTATTTACTATACCATGCTTATTATCATTATTTTAGAGTTTACTCTTTCTACTTATTAAAAAAAAGGTAACTCTAGCATAGCCTCAGGCAAGTCCTTCAGAAGGCATTCCAGATGACAGCTTCACGCTGGTTAGTGCACCTAAAGACCTTCCAGTGGGGCAAAATATGGAGGTGGAAGACAGTGATATTGATGGTCCCACATAGGCCCAGGCTCATGTGTGCGTTTGTGTCTTAGTTTTAACTAAAAATAAGTGTTAATCGAATAGCGAGCGATGGGAGACGGGGGGAAAAAGTAAGAAAAAAAGTTTGAAAAGTATAAAAAAGTTAAAGTTAAACAAAAATTTTTAAAAAGAGAAAAAAGCTATTGAGTAAAGATATGTATTCTTTTTTATTTTAGTTTATTTTTAGAGACTCAGGCTCAGCCTTGTCTCAAGCAATCCACTAGCCTCGGCCTCCCAAAGTGCTAGGATTATAGGCGTGAACCACTGCCCGGCCAATTGCTGATGTCTTTAGATTTGAAGCACTGCTATTTCAATCGATATCCACTACCCTTTTCGAGAACAATTTTGTATATTTTGGGTGGACCTTTATCCAGATTCCTCTTTGGACTTGGTTTCTTTGGGTTTATTTTCCTTAAGCTTCATATTTTTCATTTGTCAGACTTTTTTTTTTTTGAGACAGAGTTTCACTTTGCCACCCTTGTAGAGTGCCATGATGTCATAGCTCACAGCAACCTCAGACTCTCGGAGTTAAGCGATCTCTTGCCTCAGCCTCCCAAGCAGGTGGGCCTACAGGTGCCTGCCACAATGCCTGGCTATTTTTTAGAGATGGGGTCTCGTGCTTACTCAGAGTGGTCTCCAACCTGTGAACTCAGGCAATCCACCCGCCTCGGCCTCCCAAGTGCTGGGATTATAGGCATGAGCGATGGTGCCCGGTCTCAGTCTCCTTTTTTTTTTGCAGTTTTTGACTGGGTCTGGGTTTGAACCTGCCACCTCTGGTATATGGGACCAGTGTCCTACTCCTTTGAGCCACAGGTGCTGCCCCATCCAGCCTCTTTACTTATACTTTTGGTAACCTTGAACTGTTTACTTTCAAAAAGATGGTTATTGGCTCGGTGCCTGTGGCTCAACGGCCTAAGGCACCAGCCACGTACACCTGAGCTGGCGAGTTCGAATCTAGCCAGGGCCCACCAAACAACAATGATGGCTACAACCAAAAAATGGCTGGGCATTGTGGCAGGTGCCTGCGGTCCCAGCTACTTGGGAGGCAGAGGCAAGAGACTTGCTTGAGCCCAGGAATTGGAGGTTGCTGTGAGCTGTGATGCCACAGCACTCTATCCAGGGTGACAGCTTGAGGCTCTGTCTCAAAAAAAAAAAAAAAAGATGGTTATTATCAGTAACCAAATGGTCCTTGTTAGCTGTCTTGACCACATTTTTAATGTTTTCTAATAATTTATGCTCTGAGAGAAACAAACTTGGACTGTGGTCCTGCAGAAACTTGATAACGTACTCCTTGGGCAGCTGCCGTGCAGTCCGCACCCACTATGGAAGGGGTGCCACCATCTTCCCCCACTACCTCTGCTTCTCAGTTAATTTATTATTGAAGAAAAAAGCATTTAATAAGCTTAGTGTAGCCTAGGTATACAGTGTTTATAAAATCTACAGTAGTGTGCAGTAATGTCCTAGGGCTTCACATTCACTTACCTCTTACACATGGACACACCCACAGCAACTTTCAGTCCTGCAACCCCCATTCATGGTACATGCCCTATACAGGTGCCCATCGTTTATACCACATTTTTACTGTACCTTTTCTGTGTTTATTCATTTATTTTCATTTATTTATTTATTGAGACAGAGTCTCACTCTGTTGGCCTGGGCAGCGTGCTGTGGTGTCATAGCAATCAAGCAGTTAATTAAGGAGTACCCAATAATCCTTGTTGCTGTGAACTCCTGGTCTCAAGCAATCCTTCTCCTTGGATGGAGGCCAGACAGGAGGATTGCTTGAGGCCAGGAGTTCACTACAACCTCAAACTCTTCAGCTCAAAGGATCTTCTTGCCTCAGCCTCCCCAGTAGCTGGGACTCCAAGCTCCTGCCACAATGCCCGGCTAGTTTTTTTCTGTAGAGACAGGGTTTCACTCTTGCTCAGGATGGTCTCAAACTCCTGACCTCAGGAGATCCACCCACCTCGGCCTCCCAGAGTGCTAGGATTACAGATGTCAGCCATCGTGCCCGGCCACTTAACATGTTCTTAAGGTAAACTTCTTAGTCTATTTTCCCTCTCATGTCTCACAACACTGAAGGTGCCCCTAACTCACCTCCCACGTTTTGGGCAAATGACTAGACAGGCCCAATTCATCAATATTTTGAAGTGTAAGGTCAGATGCAGAGGCTCATGCCTGTAATCCTAGTACTCTGGGAGGCTGGGGCAGGCAGATTGCCTGAGCTTAGGAGTTTCAGACTAACCTGAGCAAGAGTGACACCCTATCTCTAAAAATAGCTAGGTGTTATGGTAAGCACCTGTCGTCCCAGCTACTTGGGAGACTGAGGCAAGAGAATCATTTGAGCCTAAGATTGCTGTAAGCTACGAGGCTACAGTACTTTACCAAAGGCAACAAAATGAGACTCTGACTCAAAAAAAAAATCTTTTTTGAAGGGCACATGGGGGCTTGGCACCTGTGGCTCAACGGGCTAAGGTGCCAGCCACGTACACCTGAGCTGGCCGGTTCGAATCCAGCCTGGGCTCGCCAAACAACAATGACGGCTGCAATCAAAAAATGGCCGGGCATTGTTGCGGGCACCTGTAGTCCCAGCTACTTGGGAAGCAGAGGCAAGAGACTCACTTGAGCCCAGGAATTGGAGGTTGCTGTGAGCTGTGATGCCACAGCACTCCATCCAGTGCAGCAGCTTGAGGCTCGGTTTCAAAAAAAACCCCAAAACAAACAAAAAAAACAAATGAAGGACACATGTGATCATCATCTAAGTGTAGTGAATCTCATAGCCTTTCCAAACTTAGCTTTCACAGAGCTCTTCCCACTTTCCAAATTTCAGAATAGAAGACTCATACAGGTAGGACTTCTTTTCTTAATCTATTTTCAAAACATGTAATTATTGTTGTTTTGCACTCCTAGGAATTTTTTGATGTGTGGCCAGTTCTGATGGGTGAGGCTCCACCATACTCTGGTCCCAGGACTCCGGATGGAAGGGTAGGTTTTTCTCTAACCTCGTTAATATGATAAAATGTTCAACAAATTCAAATACAAGACATAGTAAGCCCTGTTGAAGAACATTGCTTTATCACATAGGTATTTATTTTCTTCTTGTCTCCCTTAAACTTAGAATAATTCCTCATAATTACCAAACCCTATCATTTGCAAAGTAAGGTCTGTCTTTCCTTCCCTTCCCCTTTCCTTCCCTCCTTCTCTCTCTCTTTCTTTCTTTTTTTCTCTCTTTTCTTCTTCTAACCACTATAGCAAAGTGTAAAGTTTGGTGAGGTATTCAAAGCAGGAATAAATATCCTAATTCTATAGATGAAGAAAGAGCCCCAGAGAGGTCAAGCAACTTGCTCAAGGATTTGCCTAGCAGGAATTCAGAATTATATCGTATAGACGATATAAGCTGGAGAAAACCTTCCTATCTAGTCTATAATGTTCAAATTGGTAGCCAGAAGGCCGATTCCAGCGGACAGATACATGTTTGGCTGCATAGGTTTTTAAGTTTGTCCTTTTTTGTTTGTACTTTACTATTTTTTGAATTGGTGGTTAACACCTAAAATATAAAGGTATTTCCCATAAATATCTGAATTCTCTATTTCTTTTGAAAAGTGAATGATTAGTGAAAAGTGGACCCACAAGCCAAATAATAGCTGCCTCCTCAGAGTGCGGCCTGAGTTGTCTAGTTTGCTTTTGAGTTTCTTTTTTTTTTTTATTTCAGTGTAACAAAGGGAAATTTTATTTAGGAAGAACAAAGAGAAAGTTAGAGCACTTCCAAAGAGAGCTGCAAGGGGTCCCTGTGCTCATGAAGGAGCATAGGCGAGAGAGAGACCACATTGGAGGTCTGTGCTGATGTCAGGTCTCATCCCGCTGCCTCACTTTAAAGATGAGGCGTAATGACCTCTGAGATGCTGAGGTGACATGTGTGGGGATGTGGATATGGTGCAGGGTAAGCAGATTTGGAACTCAGGTGCCCTGTAGAACCTGCAGAATGATTGAGAGACCCTGGCTGAGCCCTCACAGAATAAGCGGGGGGTTAAGGTGGGGCTGTGCCCTGAAATGAGTTTTCGTTGCTCCTCCCATAAGACTTCTCACCATCTAGGTGAAGCAGTATGCAGTTTCTCCTAGGAGACCAGACTCCAAAATTAAGGGCTTAGAGTGTACGCATGTGTGAGAATGCTAAGACTTTAATTCATGGTAATTGAAACTCTGTTCAAAATTAACACTTTTGCCCGTGACCTTCATGTACACACCAAAATTGATTTCACCCTTGGAATCTGTATTGTCTGGTGTACTTTATCAACAACCACCTTTGTAAGTTGCTGTTGTTCAGTTTCACATTACTCTTTTGCCCACAGAATTTCATGATTGTATTTCAGAAGACTACATCTTCAAGGAGTCTGTCACGTGCTGCTCTCGCAAACTCTAGTTGGGTACAAAGTACAGCTTTTTCATGTTGGCATAATTGACGTATTGCCATTGAGCTTTTTCTCCAGGTCACATACAAGCTGAACTTGTATCTCTTGGAAAGTTAGAAGTTGGAGAATTAGAGATCATCATAGCTTTCAGACACTGCCAACTTCAAATCACTCCAATTTCCATGGTGGCTTTGACGTTCTACTCTCCGAGCTGAGCCCTTAGGTCAGATGTTAGAGGTCATTTCCAACTCCAGGACAGCCAGAAAAATGTCAGGCTCTAACTCTGGCTCTTTAACCTCAAGTGCCTTCAAGACAGAAGGGAGCAGGATATTTTCTTGCTAAGCATCAGCCTGAAAAGAGCTGCCCATCATTTGAAGTTTTAGGTATCACTGAGATGACTAGCACAGTCATAGTTAACACTTTTTGTTTTTGAGACAGTCTCACTCTTTCACCCTGGGTAAAGTGCTGTGGTGTTATAGCTCACAGCAATCTCAAACTCTTGGGCTCAAGAGATCCTCCTGCCTCAACCTCCAAGTAGCTGGACTCATAGGTGCCCACCACAAAGCCTGGCTAATTTTTCTTTTTTTGGTTCTTCTTTTTTTTTTTTTTTGTAGAGACAGAGTCTCACTTTATTGCCCTCGGTAGAGTGCTGTGGCATCACACAGCTCACAGCAACCTCCAACTCCTGGGCTTAGGTGATTCTCTTGCCTCAGCCTCCCGAGTGGGTGGGACTATAGGCGCCCACCACAACGCCCACCTATTTTTTTGTTGCAGTTTAGCTGGGGCCGGGTTTGAACCCATCACCCTCGGTATGTGGGGCCAGCGCCCTATCACAGGCACCATCCTAATTTTTCTATTTTTAATAGATGCAGGAGTCTCACTCTTGTTCAGGCTGGTTTTGAACTCCTGAGCTCAAGGGATCCCCCTGCTTTGGCCTCCCTGAGTGCTAGGGTTACAGGCATTTGGGTTCTTGATTTTCTTATCTATGAGGTGTCTTCAGTAAATGCATTGCTAAGTCCATTCTAGTCTAGGACACAGCCATGAGGAAAACCTGCACAGGCCTGAGTTGGGTCCAGGTACAGCATGGCAAGACTGAGCAGAGGTAGACCTTCTGGAAAGAGCATGGGATCGGGGGAGAAAGCCTGAGTTCTGATCCCTGCTCCACCAAGTAGTTGTGTGGCCTTGGGGAACCTTTCTACTAAGCCTTACCTGCCTTATCTGTAATGCCGGGGTAATTAAGCTTACCCAGCTGGGCTGTCATAGTAAAGCGAGTCACACGCTTGTACACAGTAGACATTGCAATATATAATCTCAGCTACCAGAAATGAGCCTCCCTATCTGCTGGGCACTCTGCCTAGATTACATTGTTTATTCTTCTCAGTACTTTTATTATCCTCATTTTACCCATGACTAGACCATTGGAGAAACTGAGATTCAGAAAGGTCAAACCATTTGCATAAATTAAACCCGGCATGCTTAAAACTATGCATTCTAGGCTCAGCACCTGTGGCTCAATGGGCTAAGGCGTCAGCCACGTACACCTGAGCTGGCGGGTTCGAATCCAGCCCGGGCCCGCCCAACAACAATGACGGCTGCAACCAAAAAATAGCCGGGCGTTGTGGCCGGCACTTGTAGTCCCAGCTACTTGGGATGCGGAGGCAGGAAACTTGCTTGAGCCCAGGAATTGGAGTTTGCTGTGAGCTGTGATGCCATAGCACTCTATCCCGATTGACAGCTTGAGGGTCTGTCTCAAAAAAAAAAAACAAAAAAAAACAAAAAAAAGCTATGCATTCTAATGTTCCCTTCACCTTCTAACATAACTCTCACACTTTCTCTGCCACATTCACACTAGATATATACCTGTTAGCTGGAGTCCAACTAACTAACCTTCCCAAATCTTAGGTCCTAAACCTCCCCAGTAGTA
>CAUYRH010010607.1:0-21758 GCA_963574655.1 Perodicticus potto
CAGAGCCTCAAGCTGTCACCCTGGATAGAGTGTTGTGGCATTACAGCTCACAGCAACCTTCAATTCCTGGGCTCAGGCGAGTCTCTTGCCTCTGCCTCCCAAGTAGCTGGGACTACAGGCGCCCGCCACAACGCCCGGCCATTTTTTGGTTGCAGCCATCATTGTTTGGCAGGCCCGGGCTGGATTTGAACCCGCCAGCTCAGTTGTACGTGGCTGGCGCCTTAGCCCGTTGAGCCACAGGTGCCGAGCCCCTGACGGCTTTTAGTATGCATCTTTGTATACCAAAAAACAACTAAGCCTGCTTCATAGTAATGGAGTAACACTAAAAAAGAAACCACAACATTTAGCCCAAAGAACACTTCCCAAAAGAAGAGAGATTGGACCTGAATGTGCAGAAATCCACATGTTCTAATATTTCCTTACAGGCACATAAAATCTCCAGCTTTCTGACTATATACTTGTTCCCAGCTGTAAAACAAAATGCTGCATTTCCACACCAGTTTAGACTTTGACTATGAAAATAATTGCTAGTTCATGTAACTCTTCTGGCCTTTTAAAATCGTAAGAAGTTTTCTGTGTTGGGATTGGAAGGGATAGGATACTCAGTTGCTCCCTCAATTACAGGGCAGACATACGTGTAGATAACTGTGCAGGTTTTTGGATTAATGTGTATTGTTTCTCTCTTGTTTCCTTCAACTAGAACTCGGGAGAGAAAGTCAGTAAGGTCAGCTTGGTAGACCTGGCGGGTAGTGAGAGAGTGTCTAAAACAGGAGCCGCGGGAGAGCGACTAAAAGAAGGCAGCAACATTAACAAGTAAGGGGGCTGGTGCTGGCATAGCTGGGGAGGTTTCTTTGTCGTGGGGACTTATTGCACTACGAGGTCAGAGGTTCTGATGCACAGCTTGTTCAAATCCTATGTAGTTTTGGTGAACTGTATTGAAGAAACAGAACAGCCTACCTTAGGCCTATTCGAATAAAGGTACATCGTGCAACCCTGCTTAAAAATGGTATAAACAGAAAGATAAATACCACATCTTCTGAGTCATATGTGGAAACTAAAAATGTTGATATCATAGAAATAGAGAGTAGAATAGTGATTACTAGAGGCTGGGAAGGAAGAGGGGACAGAGAGGATGACCAGAGATGGGCAATAGATACAAAACTACCGCTAGACAGAGGAGTAAGTTCTCGTGTTCAGTAGCACTGTAGAATGACTGTAAGTACAAAAATTTATTGTATATTTTTGAGTAGCTGGAACAACAGATTTTGAATGTTCCCAACACAAAGTACTGACAAATGTTTGAGGTAATGATGTACTACTCTGATTTGATCAAAACACATTGTGTACATGTATCAAAATATATCCTATAGTACCACATAAATACGTACAATTGTGTGTTAATTAAACATGATAATAGAGAAAAAAGGGTACAAACACATGTGTACCGTTATATAATGCAGTCTTAGGTGAATGCAAATCACAATTTTTTTAATCGAATTATCTTAAGTTAACTTAGGGAACTTATTTGGGAAAGAAAATCCGCATCGAGTCCCTTTGTAAGGCTAATCCTGTTTCAATATCAGTACTTTAGAAAAATGTAACAGTTACCGAATAACTGCTGTACTGGAGTCTTGCCATTTCCTTGTGTGCCCGCAGTGGGCCCAGTGCCTACTGTGTGCTTAGAATGATGCCTGGCACATAGTATGCACTGAATAAATATTATTATAGCTATTGTTTTTATAATCTAGATAAACATTATCTTTATTCCAAGTTCAGCAGAAAGTAGTTTAGTCTGTACTTGTAATCATTATCCGTCAAGCCATGTTAACTTGAAATTTGATTTGGGACAGAATGTGGCGAGAGGAAATATATTCAGGAATATGTTTGTGCAGCTTGCGTTTTGAGATGACGTTAGCACATTACGATTCTAGTATATGAAAGCTTAAAAATTAGAAGTAAAACATTAGCTCTCTATCTGATGGCCACAGCACCCTGGCTGGGAAAGACTACCTTGGGGAGTTAATCTTCCAGTCATCCTGTCTCCTGTTCTGACAACAGAGGATTTTGCTGTATTTCCTGACAAGGCATTGCAGGATCCCAGACTGGCACTGCAACCCTGTGTTCCACAATGAGCTCAGAAACCAGGATGGGAAGGCAGAAATGGGAGTGTGAGGGAGCAGCTTCCGAAGGAAAGATGGCCACCCTTCGTAGGGGTTCATTTGCAGGTGCTGGGCTGTGCACACCCTTTATCTGCCGGCTGAGTGCCGGAGGGGGGAGCAATGCAGGAAGGTCTGTGCTGTGAACTTGTAGGGGTTTAGAGGATATGAGCTTGGCTGGCCTGGGTGTGGAATGGTCACTAACTTTCACTGAGCTCTTGCCAGTGCCAGACATTATTCTTAGTGCTCTGTGTGCAGTAACTCATCTGACCTCCATCTCAGCATCATGTCATAGGTCCGTTCCCATTTTACAGAGGAGAAAACCAAGACAGCGTGCGGTTAAGTAAAGTGCCCCAGGTCACCAAGCTGTCAGTCTCCAGGCCACAGGCTCCACTACTGGGCTCCACTTTGGGGTGGCCATGCATTTTACTTGCCTGGGAGCATCTGCTTGATACTTTTGTCCCAGAGTAAATATTAATAGTGTCCCCTTAAATTTGGACATTAAATCATGTGGTGTCCCATACCGGATTACCTCGAGGCTACGTGATAACATGACTTAGATCTTCTACTAACTGGCTTGTTTTCCATCATGACTTGTCAAGTTGAGCAGAATTCTCTCAGCATCCTCCTCTGTTCTGGTTTATATACCAGCTCTTTCGCAAATGGATGTGTGTATTTTTTGCTGCTAGTTCATGAGATATCTTCATTTTAAGGGTTCTTTGTAGTTTTTGTAGCACTTTCACTTATTCTGTGAGACTTATAATGAGTATTTTTAATCTCTGTTTATTTTATTTATTTATTTATTTTTTAGACAGAGTCTCACTGTGTTGCCCCTGGTAAAGTGCCACGGGATCATAGCTCACAGCAACCTCAAACTCCTGGGCCCAAAACCTCTTGCCTCAGGCACCCAAGTAGCTGGGACTACAGGCACCTGCCACAACGCCTAGCTATTTTTTAGAGATGTCTTGCTTTTGTTTAGGCTGGTCTCAAACTCCTGAGCTCAGCCAATCCACCCGCCTTGGCCTCCCAAAGTGCTAGGATTAGGTGTAAGCCACCGTGCCCGGCCTTAATCTCTGTTTAAAGCTAAAGAAACTGATGCTTGGAGACATTAACGTAAATAAAAGCCTAGCAAACATTTACTACGCTTCTACCATATGTCTGGCACTGCATTAGATGCTGGGGATGTGGGGATGCAAAAAGAATTTAGACATTGGGACAGGTAGAATAATGCCTCTATTATCTAATTCCCAAACCCATGCTTTTGTTACCTCACAAGGCAAAGGAATTTTGCAGATGTAATTAATTAAGTTAAGGATTTTTGAGAGGGGAGATAATCTAGGATGGCCCAGTAATCACAATTGTTTCTCTTTTTTTAATTTAATTTTTGGGTTAATATTAATCCTAAGTGTCTTACAAACAAGATAGGGAGGTAGGATAGGCAGAGTCAGAGTGATGCAGGTTGAAAACAACTTGACTGACCATTGCTTGCATGAAGTTGGAGGAAGGGGCCACAAGCCAATGCATGTGTGCAGGATGAAGAACTTGGAAAAGGCAAGGACACACACTCTATCTTAGAGCCTGCAGAAGGCACACAGCTCTGACAGCATTGTGATTTTAGCCCAGTGAGAGGGATTCTGGGCTTCTGACCCCCATAACTATTAGATAATAAATTTGTCTGAATTTAAGCCACTAGGTGTGTGGCAGCTTATTACAGCATGACAGCTTTCTTTGTTGAGCACATACTTGAGGACAGCATTAAGTCTCCTCACTCCAAATGCTAAAGGAAGGAGGATCGCCTTGGCTAGATAAGGTCAAGATAGCCTCACCCCATTTGTCTTTGTTTACTCACTTCTTGTGGCCATTTGTGTTTTAGTATGGGGTGCTGTTCAAGATCTCACCATGGGTTATATAGAGTGTGTGCACACTGAACTGACTTCCTAAAATCCAAAATACTCTGAATTTCAAGGTGCATGTGGCCCCAAGGATTTTAGATAAGAGATTTGGACCTATGTTTTTTGGATGCATTTTAGCCAAGTATATTGAACACTGACAAGGCACAAGAACACTGGGATGGGTGAGATGGGGCTCTGGCCTGGGGCGTGGGCAAGGAAGGTGTTGGGAATGGTTGTGTTAATACCGTGGGTGCCACAGGAACACAGAGTGGTGGGGTACCATAGGGGACAGGTGCCTAACATACCACAATCAAAGAGGGCTTCCCAGAGGGAGACACTGCATTTTCTTAGATATGTAAACTAGCTATGTGACCTCTCTGTGAATTGTCGATGAGGAAACCACCCAATGAGTAGGCTTGTTTTTGAGAGTTAAATTCATTGCTTTTTGTGAATTGCTTAAAATAGTGCCCCACGTATAGGAAACTGTATATATAATTGTGTGCTAATAAATAAGTTATAATAAACTGAAACTATTGCCTGATAGCTCCACAAATGGTTTTTGAAGCTTTGAAATCAGCATCTCGTTGATTGCTAAAATGAAATAAATCTCTACCATGTTTCTTATGGTTTTTCTTGGCCTCCCATTTGGATTTGTTTGGGTGGAACATTAATAATCCTCTTAAGCAGACCTGTCAGGGACTTCACACAGACATGTCGTCTGCCTAATGGGCTGTGGATTTAGGAGCTTCATCTCTCCTGAAGCTCTTAAGAGCGTTAAAGCACATTGTATTCCTTTCATTGATGAGCTAAGGCCTTGTGTGACTGCACTGCCAAGGAATGCTGGGAGTTTCGGACGTGTAGGTCATCTGTAGGTCATCTTCACAGGGAATGCATCTGAAAAACCAGCCTGCAGCCCTGCCTATCGAGTAAAGGTAAAATAAGGAGGCCTTTCCCTGCCCTGGAATCCAGCTGCTTTAGCCTCACTGAGAACTCATTTAGACCGTAGAGTGCCCTCTGTAACGCCTTCAGACACTGAAAATTGTCTCATTTTATTCTTAGCAATGGCTACTCACTAAAGGGAAACAATGTTCATCTAATGAGTATCATTCCCATTCCCATTTCTCTTAAAATGGCTGTGGCTGTGGTTAATGATAAATTATACACTAATCCCTTTGCAAAAATGGGTTCTACTGAACACTTATTCTGAGAGTATTCATATACATGTATGTTACTTATGGGATTGTGTCTTTTTTCATAGCATAATAACTTATAAGTGTAATATTTTTAATATTTCATGTGACTCGATCTTTCTTGTTGATTTAGTTTTTGCTTCTTGGGCACTTTCTGTGTCTGTTGTTCATTTCTCCTTGGAAGCCTCACCTTAAAATGGGTATCGCCTGAATAACCAAATGTGCGTTTGTGTCAAGGGAAAATAAAAATGGCCTGCTTCTGTCCACTATTCAAGGGTGGAGGATCCATGTTAACATACGTCTTGTACATTGCAGGGCCCAAGCATATGAATAAAAACCTGGATAGATGTCTTTGTATTAACGTGAGAGACCTAGAAAGGTCAGCAGAATTCAGCTCCTTGAGACATAACAACAACTTTTGGAGGTTACCCTGGTGTTTTCGAAAGCATCTTTGTTAAATGGTAGTTCCTTACATGGCTCTGGGAAGAAAAGGACCTCTGGACAAATAATTTTGAGAAAGGCTATTATAAAACTTTCCTTTGGAGATGCACAATAATAAAAGGCTCTGAGAAGTCCTGCAGTAATGAATCCTATGTAACTTTAGCTCATAATTCCCTAAACTTATTTGACAACAGAATTCTAGAGTAACATTTATTAAGATCCCCAGAACAAAGGTTCAATAGAAGCCGTTTCTGGAAATGTTAGTACATACTTTATTGTTCCACCACAGCAGTTGAAATGGAAATGAGATTGGGAATGATAGTGATTAGATGAGCATTGAGTTTAATGATTTGCATTAGCCACTAGAAACATTTCGTAAGGAAAGGAGGCTCATATTGTAGGTGTAACTATTTTCTTTCCTCTCCTGTCATGTGATGGTGCCGTCCTTACCCTATAATTTGTCACTCATATTCTTTTTCATTTTTCCTTAATTGCTAAGAGTAGGCATTGGGGAGGCTGCTAAACTCAGATCTCCTTGTTTCATCTTCTTCAAACTAATTCTTTCAAAGTCAAGGATTGCATTCTGCTTTTGGCAACAGAAAGCAGCTACAGTGGTGTTGAAATAAGTTAAATGTTCTCATTTAACAAGAAGTCCAAAGGCTGGTACAGCACCTCAGAAAGGTACACAGCTCTTACTAACTTCAGTGTGTGCTCATGTCATCCTCCTGATCTCAGGATGGCTGTCCCCTTCCAGACATTGTATCTGCATCTAAATGAGCACAAAAGAAAGAGAAGAACAAAGAACCATTGGCTTCTGGCAGCTGATTTTGTATCTTTGTTTTTTCAGGAGAACAATAGCTTTCTTGGAAACCTCACCTTGTAATGTCTACCAACATCTGGGCCAGACTATGCTTTGTGGCTACCCCAAACTGCAAAGAGTTCAGAAAATACAGTTTTTAGTTGAGCACATTGCCTCCAACAAAACCAGGGTTCTAGTAGCAGGTAACACTCAATGGGTTCCAAAGCCATCATTGCAGCACATGTTCTGTCCTTCACTGGAATCTGGGCTCATAATAACTCAGCAGATATTTACTGAGTGCTTCTGTAAGCCAGCACAGTAATTTTATGAAGGAATGTGTAAGACAAAGAATGATCTCTTCCCTTAAGGTAATCACAATATAAATAGAGACAGAAAAATATGTACACAAATAATGCTAATAAAGCTTAGTATTATATGTATAATCTTAAAAAAGGACTATTTAAGAATTTAAGCAAAATAGCATTCGAAATCCATCCTAGACAATACCGGTAACTCAGCATCACATTATTGAAAGGGGTTCAGCAGTATACCCCGAGAGGAGACCGGGGAGGTTAAGGCCAAGTCTAATCTGGGCAAAGAGGGTAGTGGGAGGCTTGTCTTCATGCTGAGCGTAGGGGGAGGAGGGTTCCACAGCTTGGTGGAAGGTTCTGACAGGCTAGGGTCTTGCCAGTAGGACTCTCAGGGTAGAACCAGGTAGGCCTTTTGTTCTAGGAGGGGAGGAGGAGGAGGAAGAGGAGGAGGGTTTAGGGTACAACTGATTATGTTTAGGGGGAGGGTATAATTGATTTTTTAAATTAAAACAGCTTTATTTTGTTTTTGATACTCCCAAGTTTTATTCGCTTTGTTTTAAATCCTGAATTCTTTGTTATGACAGATAGGTAGATTTTTTAAAAAGTGTCTATAACTATCTTTTTATAAGTAATCATCTCTTAACCTCAGACTTTCTTCCTTTGCAGTCAAGCCTTGCTCAAGAATTTGTAGTAAATGATTTCAAGATTAGAATCTTCCTCACTATATCAAACTCCAACAGGCTCGAGGAAAGAGTAGTGCTTTGGTAGAATAAGAAAGATTCCTAGAATAACTTTTTCTACCCCTAAAATTGGCGAACAACTGCTACCTTGTTCTGGACACCTGTGAGGCCAATGAGCTGCCCTATGCCTCCAGTTTGAGAAGACAGTGCTAGCAGGATCCATAATGGGTGGCTTTATTATATCTTTAAGCTCCCTAGAAATAAAATCTTCATTAAAATATGTAAGCCTAAAAAAAAAAAAATTGCCTTTGAAACAAAACAAAAAAATACGTAACCCAGGGTTCTAGAAGCCCCTGGATCATTACTTCTGGGTGGAACCTAGGGGAGGGGGACTTCAAAGGTTCCTCATCCCCTGCGACCTGGCCTCCCACAGTTACTTTCTTTTTGTCCCAAAGGGACTGTAGGTTCAGATAAGAGTTCTTGGTTTGAATGTGTGTATACTATTAGGTCAGAGGCTGTGGCTTCTGTTGGGGGTCAAGGGTATCCCTGAACCCAATTGACCTGGTTCTGTTATTACTCAGCTGAGCTAAAAAGTTCAACCCAGGCACGGTGGTAACTGAAAGCAATGAATGAAATGAAATAAGAATGAGAATGAAAATAAAACTGAAGAGTGCAGGCAGTGTGGATAAAAGGTAAAAGTAACCTACACAAGTTTCATGATTACAAAGAGATTTTATTTAGGAAGAACAAAGTGAAAGTTGAGAGCACTTCCAAGGGGAATTGGAAGTGAGTCCCTATCAAGAAGGAGAAAAGGTGACAGAGATGAGACAAAGGTCTGGGGGTATTAAATACTCCATGTGAAATTGGCCGCAAGGTCCTTCATTGGCCTCTCTGCACCTCCAGGCAGAATTGTCCTTTTCTATTGGTCATTGGTTGCCTAGGTTACTTTTATGGGCCCACCAGACTTCCTGGTTTAACAGGCCAAGTTTTCCTCCCACCCACCCCCCTTTGAAGCCCCTTTCTTAGTGTCCCTTCTCAGCTTCTACTACTGGTACACTTCTCTGACTAAGTTTTAGAGCAAAGTACACACAGAAACTGGAGTCATAGAACATTTCCATACAGCTCCCCCTCTCTGCTGTTGATGCTTGCGTGCTATACAGTACTAATGTAGGGCAGAGAAAAAAAATCATTTTTTTTTGGCTCGGCGCCTGTGGCTCAACGGGCTAAGGCATCAGCCATGTACACCTGAGCTGGCTGGTTCAAATCCAGCCTGGGCCCGCCAAACGACAATGACGGCTGCAACCAAAAAATGGCCAGGCGTTGTGGCGGGTGCCTGTAGTCCCAGCTACTTGGGAGGCGGAGGCAAGAGAATTGCTTGAGCCCAGGAATTGGAGGTTGCTGTGAGCTATGATGTCACAGCACTCTATCCAGGGTGACAGCTTGAGGCTCTGTCTCAAAACAACAACAACAAAAAAACATTGAAGAAAAAAAAATCATTTTTTTCTACTTAACCTGTAAATTTAACTGGCCAAAGACAAATTAACAAGAGAAAAGCAACCAGAAGTTTATTAGCATATGCATCTTTTTTACACATGGGAGCACCCAAAGATGAGTAACTCAGAGGGAAGGTTAGAACTTGCCCTTAATATACCATCTTAGGCCAAAACACAGAAAAAGGGGCCTGTGGATTCTGGATGGGGGAGGCAAGTTATGGGAAGTTGACCAGGGAAAGGATGATGAATTTGAAAAGTTCTGGACCCAAGGATGAGAGATTATTTCAAAGTGCAAAACAAAGGAAAACGGAATCCCCATTCTGAAGAAATCCTGTGGTCTTTATTTCCACCTGGATACAGGTGGGGTGAAATCGAGAAAGGAATTCCAGGCAGTGCCTGTGGCTCAAAGCAGTGGGGTGCTGGCCCCATATACCGGAGGTGGCAGGTTCAAACCCAGCCCCAGCCAAAAAAAAAAAAAAATACATAAATAAATAAACAAAAAGAATCCTCCCCTACCTGCAGCTGGAGTGGAAGACACCCCTGCAGATGGTAATTTCCATCACAAAAGGAAAACTTGTGCTCTGTCTTAGAGGCTGTTCCTGAGTGTGTTAGTTCTCCATTGCGTTTAGCTCAAAATAATTTGTATGCCAAAGAAGGCGTGTTTGGGGATGTATTTTGTAATATCCTTCACTCGTCTTACAGAGAAGTCATTGCACAGTGGTAATTGCATTTTATGTTTCATCATTTAGGAGTTGCAGAAATTTTCCCTTTTTTCTCCCTGTCCTATCAAATTAGAAAATATAAACAGTTGCCCCAAGAGGAAAATCTTCTCTCAGTGATGAAAAATCCATTTTATCCCCAAAATGTGTTTTCATGTGAAGGGTCACTGTTAACCAGGTGAACTAAATTAAATCTTAAGCCTCTCAGCTGATTGAATGGACCCCACCTTGGCCAAGTGGACCATAGAAAAACCTTAAAACTGAGTTGTTGACCAAGGGTAGAAGGAAAGTCAGGCATACCTAGTAATGCCCTATCCCTTTTGAAATTATTTTTTGTAACAATAAGATAGAAAATCATTAACAAGCCTAAGGCCATGTAAGACAAAGGTTAAGCCACTCCTGCAGGTCATCAGCTGACTTAACACATCACTGGAGTACTCCTGTTTGTATCCAGTGGCTTGTCTCTAACAGGCTTGCTTTCTTAAAAATTCCAAGCCAAGGCTCGGCGCCTGTGGCTCAAGGGGCTAAGGCGCCAGCTGGCGGGTTCGAATCCAGCCCGGGCCCGCCAAACAACAATGACGGCTTCAACCAAAAAATGGCTGGGTGTTGTGGCGGGCACCTGTAGTCCCGGTTACTTGGGAGGTGGAGGCAAGAGACTCGCTTGAGCCCAGGAGTTGGAGGTTGCTGTGAGCTGTGATGCTGTGGCACTCTATCCAGGGTGACAGCTTGAGGCTCTGTCTAAAAAAAAAAAAAAATTCCAATTCAGACAAAGCTTCATTTCTTCAACAAATTACAAATCAAAAAATCTTTAAGATGCATTCGTTCCTATAATGCTAACACTCTGGGTGGCTGAGGCAGGTGGATTGCTTGAGTTCAGGAGTTCAAAAGCAGCCTGAGCAAGAGGGAAATCCCCATCTCTAAAAATAGCCAGACATTGTGATGGGTGCCATAGTCCCAGCTACTCAGGAGGCTGAGGTGAGACGATCACTTGAGCCCAAGAATTGGAGGTTGCTGTGAGCTGTAACCATGGGGCATTCAACCCCAGGGCAACTAAGTCTGTCTCAAAAAAAAAAAAAAAAAAAAAAGAATTTTTAAATCTACCTGTAAACTGCCCTTCCCCAAGATGTCCTGCCTTTTCCGGCTAAACCAATGTATTGGTTTATAACTTGACATGTAATTCCTGTCTCCCTAAAACGTGTAAAACCAAACTGTAAACCAACTGTGGGAAGACAGCTTGTTTAAAGCTCGGACGTGGCTCTGTGGACCATGGTTACAATATTCAGCTCAAAATAAACCACCTTAAATTATTTTATAGAGTTTGAATTCTTTTCTCTTGATAACCATAAAGTTATTAATACTGGCATTTGAGTCACTGAGCTCTTTATAGACCTGATGAATTAAAATAATTTCTGCTTTACTTAGTAAGATGGGATAGTTCAAAGAATTGTTTCCAGTCAAAAATCATATCTCAGGTGCGGCACCTATAGCTTGAGCGGCTAAGGCACCAGCCACATTCACCTGAGCTGGCAGGTTTGATCCAGCCCTGGCCTGCCAAACAACAATGATGACTGCAACCAAAAAATAGCCGGGAGTTGTGGTGGGTGCCTGTAGTCACAGCTACTTGGGAGGTGGGGGCAGGAGACCCGCTTGAGCCCAAGGAGTTGGAGCTTGCTGTGAGCTTTAATGCAACAGCACTCTACCCAAGGAGACAGGTTGAGGCTCTGTCTCAAAGAAAAAGAAGACTTAATGTTTTCATTTCTCTTGGATAAGACTTCTTTAACTTTTAAGTTTGTCAAGTGTGATGTACTTTTTTTGTATAATTTATAGGGCCCAAGCACAGTTTTGTTACATGAGCAGATTGTACCCTGGTCATGTCAGGACTTTTAAGGTAGCCATCTTCTGAGTAGTGTACATTGTACCCAGTAAGTAGTGTCTTATCACCCAACCTTCTCCCACACCCTCACTTTTACTGGTCTATATTCTCTGCACATTTGGCTTCTACTGCATGTGATACTTTTCTTTCCGTGTCTGACTTGTTTCACTTAAGATGATGTACATACTTATGCCATTTTATGGCAATAGCTATTGTTAAAATTCCAGCAACCATTCTAATAGAATGAATTCTGGTTCACGTTCTGAATCTTGAATTTGCTTTGTATTTCAGTGAATTTTCAGTGACTTGCCTTTGGAGGAATGATGTTTTCTGGGAAATAATGCTTTCCTTCCTTTCAACTTACTTGATGGAAATCTGTTTTTAATATTAGAAAGGAAGCTGCCATAGTTTTTCACTTGCTAGGTTGTCTTTATTATAAATAAGTAGTAGCATTTAACTTTTTAAGCCATTTTTTGTTGACCTTGCAAAGATTTATTGCCATCATCTCAGCTACTCTTAATTTATAAGCATTTTCTCATCGTATTCTCCTTGCCATTCTGTGAAGTATGCCAAGGCTGCTGTTTCCATTTGGAATCCAGTTGACTTCCTGATAAAAGAGCAATTGGTACATAACTGTGACGTAAGAGAACACCCTTCATAGGGTGCTCTTTTCTGCAGGTGGCTGATACACTGCCACCAAAGAGAGCTTATTAGCCAAGGCCAATGATTCTCAGATGTTAACCTACATCAGAATCACTGGAGGGCTTGTAATAGTGCCGATTTCTGTGTCCCTGTAAGTGTTTCATTCATTAGGTCTGAAGTGAGGCCTGAGAATTTGAATTTCTAACAAGGTCCCAAGTGGGGCTGATTCTAGGCCCACACCATGAGACTGGTAGTCCCTGTCACTTGGCTGTTATTCACCCAGGCTTCTCGGAGTTTAGTGTGCAGATAAATCACCTGGGATACCTTTAACTGGTCTGGTTCAGTGGATCTGGGAAGACTTTCAAGATTCTGCATTTCTACCCTGTTCTGCCATTTTGTGTCTCGGGTTGAGAGAGTAGCTGTGTGCTACCCACTACTTGGGCAGTTCTTTATTCTTGTCCAACTATAATAACTGTACATTGACATAAATTTGCTAGCTTTTTAAGCAGATGAGCAGAACATATTTTGTGATGTGTAATGGAAGGATGCACGTTACATGGTTATTCCAGAAAACAAAATCAGAGGCCACGTGGTTCAAATTAGAGAGTCTTTTATAGACCTTAATATGGGAAGTAAATTAAAATTCTGTAGTACAATCTTCTAAATGTTTGTTTCACAGGTCCTATGATTGAAGAGAGTAGATTCTCACAGGGATTCTAAATTCATTCTTTTTAAGTTAGTGAATTGATTTTTTTTCTCAGCTTCTTGACAAATTAATGGAGACTTGATTGTGTCAACTTAAAAACCTCATTCTGTATAGTTTATACTTGTTTCTTAGAAAGATTATTCTTTTATAAGATTAGAAAGATTATTCTTTTATGAAAATATAATCATTCCATAAGATTAATTTTTTCCGTTTTCTCTTGGTAGATCACTTACAACCTTGGGGTTGGTTATATCATCACTGGCTGACCAGGCAGCTGGCAAGGGTAAAAACAAATTTGTGCCTTACCGAGATTCGGTCCTCACTTGGCTTCTTAAGGTAATTCATTGCTCTAGTGCTCTTTTCTAACTAAAAATTGGGTATCACTGATGTGACAACTGAAAAGTATGTACAAAAGCTAACCAAACACGTAAAGAACCCTCCCAGCAACACAGGCGTGTTAGTACCTAGGAACACAGAATGAAAACTATTTTCTACTGCTTTTTCTTCCTTTATAATGCTATTGACAGGCATTATTTATTGCTGGGAATACAGAGAGAACACATTTCACCTTGTCATAAAATTACTGATGAAATACCGACCCATTTCCACATGGCATTTTCTTGGTAGAGAATAATGTCATAGTTTATTTACTGTTTTTATTTTATGTGTCAGGCAAGGAGTGAGCTTCCTAAGATATACTTTGAAATAATTTGCAGGACAATTTGGGGGGCAACAGCCAGACCTCTATGATAGCCACCATTAGTCCAGCAGCAGACAACTATGAAGAGACCCTCTCCACATTAAGATACGCAGACCGGGCCAAAAGGATCGTGAACCACGCTGTCGTGAATGAGGACCCCAATGCAAAAGTCATCCGAGAACTGCGAGAGGAAGTGGAAAAACTGAGAGAGCAGCTCTCGCAAGCTGAGGTGAGTCAGCCAGGTGTTCCCTATTGGTGCAGTCCGCTGGTGGTGGTATATGCGTGGTGAAGGTGTGCTTGCTTACGGTTCTAGGTCATCTCCGTGCACTTCAGCGTTTATTGGCATGTGCTGTGTGCTAAGCCAGTGTTTTCCAACCTTCTTTAGCTCAATGGCACCCTTGAACTTATAGTTAAACTTCCATGGGCTCGGCGCCTGTGGCTTAAGCGGCTAAGGTGCCAGCCACATACACCTGAGCCGGCGGGTTCAAATCAAGCCTGGGCCCGCCAAACAACAGTGACGGTTGCAACCAAAAAATAGCCGGGCGTTGTGGCGGGCGCCTGTAGTCCCAGCTACTTGGGAGGTGGAGGCAAGAGAATGCTGGAGCCCAGGAGTTGGAGGTTGCTGGGAGCTGTGATGCCATGGCATTCTACCCAGGGTGACAGCTTGAGGCTCTATTAAAAAAAAAAAAAAAACTTCCATGGCACACTTAAATTATGTTGATCAAAAAAAAAAAAAAGAGTAAAAAAAAGAAATATACATACTATGCTTTGAATTTCTTCCAAAAATAACTTAATTAATGATCTTTAAAAATTTTCGTGGCTCACCTACGATCCCCTCACAGCACACCTTTGTGCCATGGCACACCAGTTGAAAATCACTGTGCTAAGCATTATGACCAGCAACACCTATAAGACTTCTTTCCTGGCTCAGCACCCGTAGCACAGTGCTTATAGCATCAGCCACATACACCAAGGCTGGTGGGTTCGAACCCAGCCCAAGCCAGCTAAACAATGGCAACTGCAACAAAAAAATATTTGGGCATTATGGTAGATGCCTGTGGTCCCAACTCCTTGGGAGGCTGAGACAAGAGAATTGCTTATGCCCAAGAGTTTGAGGTTGCTGTGAACTGTGATGCCACAGCACTCTACCAAGGGCAGCATAGTGAGACTCTGTCTCAAAAAAAAAAAAAAGGAAAAAGAAAGACTTCTGTCCTAGGAACTTATGGTCAAGGAAGCAAATAATTGAGTGGGAATTCCTACTACTACCTAATTATTTGCTTCAGTAAATCAGTTGACCCTTGGTGCTCAGGGAAAGCCTAAGAACCAAGTGTGTTGCTTTTATGAACATTGTAGACTACATTTCCACAGGGCCTTGTGAGTTTTGGAGATGTTAGCTAGGTATCATCTCCTCATTAAGTCATGGAGACGGTGTGATCAAGGATAATTAAACGAACTTTAGAAATAATTCAGAAATCTTTTGTTACTTTTTCATTTATATCAGCCCTGTTGAGAAACAAAATTAATGTTTCTGCATTGTTACCTTATTTCCTTGACTTCTCTGAACTTCAGTAACCTTCCCATTAGATGTTGTTTTTTTGCAAATTGCTGGGTGAGGCTCTGTCTCATTTGAAATAGGTCAGAAAACTCTGTTAGAGGCCAAGTGCCTGAGCTTAAGTCACAGGCTTTTACACACCAGGACTTAGGGGTGTAGCTGACACTTCCAAGTTCACATTCCTTTGCCACTCTCCTGATCCCATTGTAGTTGGGAGAGCATTAATCTGTAAGGAACAGAAAAATAAAAAAAGAAAGAAAAACAAAGTTAACACTCAGATTTATTTACCAAGCACTTACATACCAGGCACTATATAAATACTTTTATCTGTCAGCATATTTAATCAAAAAGTAATCAACAGAAGACTAGAAAAATTAAAAAATGAAGCCAAGAGTCTGAATACTCTATTAATTGGTAATCTTGTCATTGTGTTTATATAATAATCACTTGTTTACATACCTTTCTGGTCTTTAAGGCTCTGGGCTCTTAAAGTGCAGGAAGCCATGTTTTATTAATCTTTTCATCCTTAACCCCTAGTCCAACATTAATACCGGAAAGCACTTAGCACAATGCCTTGCACATCGTAAGTGCTCAATAAATGTTGCTTTTAAAAATCATGATATAATCGGCTCGGCGCCTGTGGCTCAAGCGGCTAAGGCGCCAGCCATGTACACTTGAGCTGGCGGGTTTGAATCCAGCCCAAGCCCCCCAAACAACAATGGCGGCTACAACCAAAAAATGGCCGGGCGTTGTGGCAAGTGCCTGTAGTCCCAGCTACTTGGGAGGCGGAGGCAGGAGACTCGCTTGAACCCAGGAGTTGGAGGTTGCTGTGAGCTGTGATTTCACAGCACTCTATCCAGGGTGACAGTTTGAGGTTCTGTCTCAAAAAATAAAACAAATAAAAAAGAAAATCGTGATATAATCATTCAGTGTATTAAGTGTAATTTTTTAATTGATTCCAAGAAGGGTAGCAAAACACTCAAAAAATCAAAATGCTGATAAACTTTATTTTTCTTTTCTTTTTTTGACCGGGGCTGGGTTTGAACCCGCCACCTCCGGCATAATGGGGCCAGCACCCTACTCCTTGAGCCACAGGTGCCTCCCAAAATGCTGATAAACTTTTAAAAGATTCATGATGCTAGGAGGAAAGTGTAATGGTTCTAGAATTTGTTTATAGATGGGTTACCTGCCCACATCGTCTTGTTTTTAATTTACATTTCCATTGAGACCATGTAATCCAGACAGAGTGGCTAGAGTAATACTTCAACAAAGGAAAGAAAAGAGGAGCCACGTAGCTCTCCCTAGAATTTTCACGTGTTCCTCTGTACGAAGCACTAAATGCCACTGTCAGGCTCTGTTAATACCATGAAACTCAGGCATAGTCACAGCTTTCAGGTCATCCAAGAATCTCTACCATCTTCTTGTTCCTAGGGTTTTACTCTATAGAGGCTCATGTAGGGAGTCAAAACATATTGTTGCCAAATAAAGCTCCCTTCCAAATTTTTAAGCTACAGATATGTGTATTTAGAACCCTTGGTTGTTCTTATTGAATAAACTTAGAGGGAAACTACTGCCCAATTAACCAGACGTCCTGCTCCTAAGTGAATGGAAAAGTAGTCTAAAGGGCCTAGATTCAAATTTTTAAATAAATGAGAAGCATCTTCACCATTCCTAGTAGATTATGTAATTGGAATGCACTCATTAGTGGTATGTATTGATCTCTGTCTCAGTGAAAAAGAAATATGATTATGTAATCTTTCCCCTCTTCTTTTCTTTCTTTTTTTTTTCGATTACAAGAGTTTTAGTCTTAATTTATTTATTTTTTTTAAATACATGTATTTTATTATTCTTCATTACATTATTTCCCCCCCACCCCTCAGTGGTAAGACAGAATTTATTTGCAGAAAAGAATACAGAAAACACTAAAGCTCCTGGTAGAGGGAGATAACTCAAGTGGGGAGAGAGAAGCTCTCTCCCTTTCTCTCCCAGTCTTTCCCTGTCTCCTCCTTTAGGCCTTTAGTCTCAGGGTATATATAGGTGTATGGGTTCCTTGGCCAGGAAACGAATGAATACAGTCCCTTCCACCGGGGGCAAGGTGAATGAATGTATCAATGAATGGATCCCCTCTTCTTTTCTATTTTGAAGAGGGACTTCAGCATCTTTTATCTTCGAACACGAAATTTAAATATGATGGATAAGATGCCTCTATAATAATTTTTTTCATTTTCATTCAGGACACTGGTTTTTGTTTCCTCCTTGAAACAGGAGCAACCTCGTTCGCTCATCCACTCGAATACTGAAAAACTTGTTTCCAGCAGACTATTGATAACTGCTGAAGGACAGTAAATGATTGTCTTGTACATAATGGTGGGAACATTTTGAAAGTCAAATATCTTTGTTTTTGTTTTAAAGGCCATGAAGGCCCCTGAGCTGAAGGAGAAGCTCGAAGAGTCTGAAAAGCTGATAAAAGAACTAACAGTAACTTGGGAAGAGAAGTTGAGGAAAACAGAAGAGATTGCACAGGTGGTTTGATAACTTAGGTCTAAAAAATTGTGATTTCTCTTTCACTTGTCCTCAAAAAGTCTTTCAGGGGTCCCTTTCTGCTGAATTAGAGATTGCAAAGATCATTTTTGGACACTGACTTCGTGTCTTTTACCAACTTACAATTTGGTCCATGTGTTTGCTCGACCTGTTAAGAGAATACTGAGTTTGACCAGGCCTGATTGCAAGAAGTGTCTTTTCTATTTCCTGCTCTTCACATTTAAACAAAAGTCTGTTTTGTGATTTTTTTTTTTTAGATCACCTGACAAAGCATAAGGCTACCTGATTGGCTGAAAATTTGTAACATATAATTCATGTGGTTTTTTTCAATGTATTTAACTTTTTACTTCGCTTGAATTAAAATATAAAGGAAGGACTGATTCTGCAGGGATTTGTGTCTGTTAAGAATCTTGCCACACTATACATTTCATGAACATTTTAAATCTCATTGACCATTTAGAAATACTGGACCATCCCAAGCAAGTAACTTAAAAGTAGTCACTGTAACTCCGTCCAGCCCTCTGCTGATAACTTTCTTGTAGATGTCATTAACTCTCTCTCCCTATCTCTTTGTTTCTCTCTCTCTCTCACACACACACACACCCCTCTAACTTCCCATCTCTCTCACATTGCTTTATGTTTCTCTATTGCACTTAGCACCATTGGAAATTCTATTTACTCTTTGGAGTATCGTATTTACTCTTTTTTTTTCTTTTTTCATGGTCTACTTGCTAGAATATGTTTCAATGAAAGAAGGGACTTTGCTTTACTGTTGTATTCCCAGCCCTAGATCAGTACCTACTACATTGTAGACTCTGATAAATCTTTTTAATAAATGGACAAATAAATGAATTCAAGACCTTCTAGTATAAGGGCCCAACCTGTTTTTCCAGCCCCATCTCCCACTGCTTTCCCAGATTTGCCAGGGATCCTTGGCCCCTGAAGTCATCTGGTATGTCCAGAGTCCTTCCTGTACTTCCATGTGCCCTGCCCTTATCTTCCTATTGAAATTCTACTCATGCTTTAAGAACCATCTCAAATATATTCTCTTCCTGATATTAAATAGAAAAAATTAGGTACACACCTCAAGCCCAAGCTGTGAACTGTGCTGCCATGGCACTCTAACCAGGGTGACAGTGAGACTCTGTCTCAGAAACAATCATGATATCCTTCCTTTGAAGCCTTCAGCATTTTGTACCCCTCCAGTAGCACAGTGTTATCCTCTTTGGGGTTCAGTTGTGTGGTCTTGTCCCCTCTCTGAGGCTCTAAGCTCCTTCTGCGCTGAGATGGTATCTGGTTCATCCTTGTGCCCCTAGAACACCACAAGATGTCGCACATTATAGGCTCTCAGAAACTTGATTCAGCTGAGTAGAATGTGTGACCTCATTGGCATTGTCCCCAGAAACAGTGACTTACTCTTTCCATGGACACATCTTGTGAAAAGAGCAACAAATAGAGTTCCCCGATTTTGTCTGTTTTCATGCACAGGAGAGGCAGCGACAACTTGAAAGCATGGGGATTTCCCTGGAGACATCAGGCATCAAGGTGGGGGATGACAAATGCTACTTAGTCAACCTGAATGCAGACCCTGCGCTCAACGAACTTCTAGTTTATTATTTAAAGGTATATATAAATAGATTGTTGCAATCCTGATTTATTTGTGTATGATTCCCAGGTGAATATGATTACATGACTCCATGATTTTGTTTTTCTTACCCAGCTTAGCCTCATTAAAAGTAAGGGGAGGGGTCAGACCTAGTGGCTCACACCTATAATTCTAGCGCTCTGGGACGCCAAGGCAGGTAGCTTGCTTAAGCTCAGGAATTCAAAAGCAAGACCCCGTCTCTACTAAAAATAACAGAACTAGCCAGGCATTGCGGCAGGCACCTGTAGTCCCAGCTACTCAGGAGGCTGAAGCAATAGAATTGCCCAAGCACAAGAGTTTGAGGTTGCTATGAACTGTGACACCATAGTACTCTACCAAGGGCGACAAAGTAAGACTCTGTCTCCAAAAGAAAAAGAGGATGGCAACTGGGCGCAGTGACTATAATCCTAGTGCTTTGTAAGGCTGAGGTGGGAGGATCACTTGAGATCAGGAGTCATAGACCCCATCTCTACAAAAAATTAAAAAAAACTAGGGCGGCGCCTGTGGCTCAGCGAGTAGGGCGCCAGCCCCATATACTGAAGGTAGCGGTTTCAAACCCGGCCTCGGCCGAACTGCAAAACAGAAAAATAGCCAGGTATTGTGCCGGAAGCCTGTAGTCCCAGCTACTTGGGAGGCTGAGGCAAGAGAATCACCCGAGCCCAGGAGTTGGAGGTTGCTGTGAGCTGTGTGACACCACGGCACTCTACCGAGGGCAATAAAGTGAGACTCTGTCTCTACAAAAAAAAAAAAAAAAAAATTAAAAAAATTACATGGGCATGGTGCTACCCACCTGTAGTCCCAGCTACTTAGGAGGCTGAGCCAGGGAGATCACTTCTTTGAGCCTAAAAGTTTGAGGTAGCAGTGAGCCAGCATCACACCACTGCACTCCAGCCTGGGCAACAGAATGAGACCCTATCTTAAAAAAGAAAAAAATGTAAGAGGATGGATAGTGCAGTCAGGTGACCATTGGGAAGGGACATTACTCTTTTGTATGATCTTGCAGCTAGGCAGTCAGAGCTGATTTCCTGCAAGTTTAGGCTGTATGGGGCACATGTGGGCCACAGAGGGTGTCAAGGTAATATATCCAGCTATAGGAGAAGGTTCCAGGTGTGAGGTGATAAGGATTCTTAGATGGGGTTCAGCCATGAAGATCCTACGAAGCTTTGAGGTTCTCAGTTATGCTTCTGACTGATTCTAAGGAGATCTCAGATCAGCACAAGGCCCTGGTGCTAGATTAGACAGCAGGGTTCTTCCAGGTCTGTCCCCTCTAAACCTACATCCTCAGGAAGTAACTCCTGGCCCTTTACTCACTTTTCAAGTGAAGGAGTTGGTATTTTTGTCTCAGGGTATGCCACACTGGATAACTTATTATAACAGTTCTCACATTTTCAGACTTCAGAACCCATTTACATTCTTCAAAGGACTCCAAAGAACTTTTTTGTGTCTGAGTTCTGTCTGTCTATATTTGCTGTATTGGACATTAAGACTGAGAGCATTTTTAAATACAAACACACAGTCATTTGTCTTCAGAGCTACAATGTCATCACACATCACAAAGCCTCTGAAAAACTCCACTGCACCCACACAATAAAATGAAAAAGCAAAGACAAGCAACATCTTATTATTTTATAGTAGCCCTCCTGAAAGATTCTCAAAGGCCCTAAGCGTTGTCAGAACACATTTTTAGAACTGCTGGCTTATTTCTTAAGTGAAAAATAAGACATTTGTTTGAAATAGGGCACCTGATTGACAGTGGTGTGGGGCACTTCACCTGACATAGGGCACTCGGTGCCCATGAGGGCATTTCTAATCTCACACACTCCTTCTTTCTGAATTATGGAGATTGAGATCATCAAGGGACTGGAGACTTGAAGGAAGCTTGCATATACTGTCTGCACACCTAAATCTCTACATGCAGAGGTATTGTACGCTTGTGAATGATTAGGTGCTTGTTAAGGATTCTGAGCTGCCTAGTGAATGTGTAATATGCAATAGTGAATGTGTAATATGCAATTCAATAAGCTAGAATTGAATCTTCTGTGGTCCTTTTTCTTCTGCTGTTTCCAGAGACATAAATATGGTGCAAATAGCCCCTGACTTATTGAAAATCCGCTAACAGACTTAAGATCTGTTTATTTAGGCTCGGCACTTGTGGCTCAAGCAGCGAAGGTGCCAGCCATATACACCTAAGCTGGCGAGTTCGAATCCAGCCCGGGCCTGCCAAACAACAATGATGGTTGCAACCAAAAAATAGCCAGGTGCTGTGGTGCATGCCTGTAATCCCAGCTACTTAGAAGGCAGAGGCAGAAGAATCGCTTGAGCACCAGGAGTTGGAGGTTGCTGTGAGCTGTGATGCAACAGCACTCTACCCAGGGTGACAGCTTGAGGCACTGTCTCAAAAAAAAAAAAAAAAAAAAA
>CAUYRH010010608.1:0-56889 GCA_963574655.1 Perodicticus potto
ACCAAGAGATGAATCCAGCTACTTACCATTACTTGATCTTTGACAAGCCAATTAAAAACATTCAGTGGGGAAAAGACTCCCTATTTAACAAATGGTGCTGGGTGAACTGGCTGGCGACCTGTAGAAGACTAAAACTGGACCCACACCTCTCACCATTAAGTAAGGTAGACTTTCACTGGATTAAAGGTTTAAGCTAAAGACATGAAACTAGCAACACTATTATTAACACCTAGTCCATGGTTCTTTCATACCAGCTTGTACTGAAATGAAATAGACCTTCTCACCTCTGTGGTTTATTTCTTCCTCGTTACACCATTATTCCTATGATGATGCATAATGATCCATTACCCATCATGATTATTGGCTTGATGTGACTATTTTGAAAGTGGTTATTGTGCTTCATTGGTGAAGAACTAAAATGCAAATCCTGCCTAGAATACAAAGAAAAGTGCGAATAATAATTTTATTTTTCTGGTAATGTTAAATTAACTGTTCAGAATTTCTTATTTATAGACAGAACAACATAAATATCTTTTAACCATGTCATCTTTTGAATTTTTTAGACAGTACACTCTGAATCCCAGAGTATAATCTCTTTGTATGTTGTCCATGTCCCTGCTTTCCATGCAATATTCCCTTTCATGAAAATAATATCCTTCCCTCATTGGCATGTCTTAAGACCAGGACAGCATGAGGTGTCCACATGGATCAGAGTTAAGAGAGGGCATCAATCATAAGGATCCAGGGCACTGAGGAGCAAAGATCTTAAAAGTTGTAAGAAGTGATAAGTATGATGGATTCCAGTGGACTACCTGACCTATGGCATTCATTCTATAAACTCAGTAAATTGACTATCTTGTGCATGAGTGTTGGAGACTCACAAGATCAAGGATGCTGTTATGGCCTCTTATATTATAAATCCTGTAGACTGGGGGATCACCAAAGTCAGAACTCAAGATGGGGAAAAGGCAAGAATCTTAAGTCCAAGGTAACTGGTAGAATATAGTTCAGAGTTCTTTTTGATTCCATGTCTAAAAAGACTTAAAATATTCCAAAATCAAAGTGTCAGCACTACTGTATTGGTCCAATTTCAAGTGATCATATGAAGGAAAGAACATACTGGGCAATGAGAGTTATCTGGTTTTGAGGCCATGTTGCTGGAGTCAGGATTTCACTAGTTGGTCTTGGAGTTCTTCAGGTATCTAGATAACCACCTATAAGGGGGAGAGGCACGATGGGAGGAGTGGATTTGAATGCCCCCTAAAGGAAGGAAACAGTACTGCTATTCACACATATATGGTACCCTTGACTCCGCCAGGTTCCCGGTCGCAGAAAGAGACATTCCCCAAAGTACTCCAAAGCTGCCAAAGGTCATAGGGATACCCAGACCCCTTGTCTAACTTGATTTTGGAGCAGCACTGATTAACTTTTGAATCCTAACTTTTTGACTTATGAACTGTGAGAACTGAACCCATTATTTACTATTTTAAGCCCAATTATTTTGTATCTTTACAACAGATATGACAATCATGTGGAAAATTTGCTGCAAGAAAGAAATAAGAAAATATATTAAGTGAATCTATGATATAGTAGACTTTACTAATTAATACTAGGTGATTCAGCCTACCTAACACAAAAAACAATGCTGAAACATAGTCATATTACTTGAGTGAACTCCAAAGTAAGATCTGAGGAACCCGTAAGCCAGGTGAAAGGGAGAATGTGATAAGATAGATTTGAGAACCTTATTTAGAGTCATGTGTCAAAAGGCCCATTGCATGGCTGGAATTTTGGTCATGTTGGTATCCAAGAGATGCTGCAGTCTAATAGAATACAGAATACATAAAGTCCAATACTACAGCTATTATAATAATTTATATGCTTGTATCTTTTGTCATTATACCAAAGACTTACCTTCCTTGTTTCAGAAAACTATGGCCTGCTTAGCTTCATTTTTGCAAATGGAAGGTTTATATTTTGGCCTCAGGATAGCACACTAGTTGTTATAGGAGACAGCAATCTGGTTGCTTACAAGAGAGAAAATTGTGTAACACTTTAAAAAAAAATTTAAATCATGATAGTGTCAGCAAAATAGAAAGTAAAAGTATTAAAAAAGTACAATGAAGTGCAATAGTGATTGGGCATCCTTTAAGCATCTATATTGTGTTTCCTGAGAGGGAAGTAGTCTTGCAATCAGTGGTTGTAGTCATTACCCCTATAACGATTTTATCTGCTATTTATCTCTCTCGTGTGTATGTATAATGTATATATGTGTGTAAAATATATATACTTCTATATATTTGTTTGCATATGCATATATGTGTGGCATGTGCACATACAAGTAAATACATAGAAATACATCTCAAATCATGTTTATTTTGAATAAAAGAGTGTCATTTATATGACCTCATTTCTCACTGTTTAGACAGTCTATAGCAAAACATACAATATGGGGGGAAATGTTGACAAAAGTGTAGTTTATTAGTTCACACAGTCAAGTGACTATTTTATTCATTAACTACTTCATTTTGTTTGGTGTTTTTGAATGTATTCATTTAAAACTGGCCAAACAATACACGAAAATGTATTAGCTCACCACCTTAGCTGTTTTGGGTACTTATTCCAGAAGAGCATTGCAGACTAGATTGCCATGTCTACTTGAAGATATATAAGACTATATATTTTCCTTTTATAAAATGAATTTCATTATCTTTGAAAACAGTTGATTCCCTAGCATGAATAAATTCTTTTATGACAATACTGTAGGGACAAGAATTGAAATATGTGTGCATTTTTTGGCTACTTTCCTTAAAGGTGTGCACTCTAGTAATACATGATTTGATCACCTTTTCAAAATTAGAGTCAAGGCCACAGGGGATACATTTTTTTGCATTCTTCAAATATTTATAAGAATCCATCCATAAGCCTAGTTGATTTACACCCGTAAATGTTGCTAAAATTTGCTATGATTGTTCATAATCACTCATAATATAGCTTAGTCTATAATCTGGACCCTTTAAAGTCCGTCTACCCAATTCTTCTCCCTTGTTAATTAAAGAAGTATAATAATATTCAAAGAGTCAATACTTGAACTTTCATTCTTTCAACCTATCATTAATTAATTCAATGACTGTGTTTTAAGTGTCTGCCATATACCATTGTGACAAGATGCTTATAACTTAGTTATTTTCATTAAATGTGTTAGTATACATTTAAGTTTCAAGAATCATTTGGAGGGAAGTGTAGGTTTATCTTGTACTGAGAAAATGTTAGATGTGGGATTATGGAGATGAGGAATGCCCCTTACTTGGGATGAAATAAGGTAATTAAGAATATATTGTCAAATTTAATATACACTTGATCTATTTTTTAAAAGACTGTGAGATTTTCAGAAGGAAACTGAAGTTTGGTAAAAGGCATGTATGTACTTTTCTGCTAATTTATCTGATTTTACTGATAGCTTTGAGAAACCCACAGTACATCATCTGTCCACTTGGTGGTTTCTTGCCCTCTCCATTCTCACTCTCACCTTCACTCTGTGTCTGTTTTGTTGTCTGGCAATACTTCTCCTTCCTCCACAACCCATTATTCAACACCTACTCATCATCTCTCCTGTCAATGTATTCAATAATTTTACAGATGTGGGTGGCATCTGTGGCTCAGTGAGTAGGGCGCTGACCCCATATACCGAGCGTGGTGGGTTCAAACCCAGGCCTGGCCAAAATGCAACAACAACAACAACAACAACAACAAACGTAGCCGGGCATTGTGGCAGACACCTGTCGTCCCAGCTACTCAGGAGGCTGAGGCAAGAGAATCACCTAAGCCCAAGAGCTAACTGGAGGTTGCTGTGAACTGTCACCCCACAGCACTCAACCCAGGGGGACAAAGTGAGACTCTGTCTCTAATAATAATAATAATAATAATAATAATTTCAAAGATGAAATAATCTTTAAATAGATTCTTAAAGGAAGCCTGGATTTAAAATTTTGATGATCTTGGAGATGGATGCTTCAGAAAGGCGGAGAAACGAGACTGGCCTGCAGCATTTACTGCCCCATCCTAGTTGAAAGGAAGGTCATATTATGAAAGGACAGAGAATGTGGAGGGTAGATGAGCTGATAACACACTATAAAAATATGACTTTGATCATTTCCAAACATAATTCATGTTAGACAGATGATGGGCAGCCAATTGCTATAACAATTGCAGTTTTGTGTTAAGTCTCCCAACCTCATTGTTCCCAAATTTTAATTCCAAATATACCCCAAAAAGTTATTTTAGCATCTTTTTGTCATTGTCATTTGTGAGTCTCTAAAATAGTATGTACAGAATTTGATTTTTTCCCCCTCACTCAATAATTGCTTTGCGTGAACAGTATGGTTTTCAATGCCTTTACCTAATAAAGATAATGAGCAAACGTAAAATGCAAACGATAACAGCTGATGCAATGGCGAATCACCCAAACGCTTGATTTTCTTGACTTAAACCTGCTGCTGCTGCTATGGAAGCAACTATTAGCTCCCTGACAGATGGTGCCAGATCTCGTTGCCTCTTTCAGTCTCTCTCGCCCTCTCCTTCCTCTCCTCCACTCTCCACCTCCCCACTTACGACAAAGTCATCGCGCTTGGAAATGTTAATCTTCCTTCTTCATTATGTTAGCAGCATCCAAACTCATCACAGTTGGGGATTTTATTGGCTTGAGAACAGCCAAAAACAACAAAAAAAGATGTGATCTTTGAACATTGACTATTGCTGTTTGTCACAATATGCACTGAATTCTCTTTACTCACCAGTAACTACAGTTTAGCATCCATCACAGTAATTAAGAATAAATGTTTATTTGTGTTTTCTCGCAACTGCTACACTTTTTTCCTTTTGTAGGGTTTTAATTAAAAGGTAAAGCAGGTACTTTTTACTCAACACTATATACATATATATTTCCTTTCCCAGACTAATATTCTTCCTCCTCCAAGAGAATAATAATAATAAAAACAGCAAAATATACTAAAACTTATATATAAGAGCTTGGCAAATTCTACTTGTATTGACTTTCTCACTTCAGTTTTATTTCAATGCTTCATTGCCTCTGTGGTTGTTAAACTCCTCTGCCTTTATTTAAGTTGGGTAAATGGTTATAAAAAAATTTCATATCAGTTTCCACAGTAAGACATTGTCAAAAATTAGTTTTCCTAAAGAATAATGTTATATTTTTCAATGCAAAACTGTAAAGGTAGGAGATTTTTACCAATATATGTCTTAGTTTTCTACAAATGATGCATTAAACAGCACAAACTTTGTGCCTTAACTCAAATTTTTTTTTTTTTGCGAACGCTTTGGAGCTTGTATAAATAAAATCCATCTTCTGGGCTAAAATGAAGATGCTGACAGAGCCGTGTTCCTTCTGGAGCTGTAGGAGAGAGTTCACTTCTTTGCTTTTCCTGTTCATGGAGGCCGCCTGCATTTCTTTGTCCTATATCCTCCTATATCCTGCAAAGCCAGGAATGACCAGCTTGAGTCTTTGCTATATTGCATCACTGTCATATCCGCTCTTCTGTTTCTTCTTCCCAATTTACCAGACCTTGGAATTACATTTAAAGCACCCAGATCATACAACATAATCTCCATATCTTCATGTCTGCTGTGCAATAACCTTAATTCCATTTGTATCTATAATTCCTGCTTGCCATTTAACATAGCATGTTTACAGGTTATAGGGATTACGATATTGACTTCTTTAGCGTTCATTCTTCTTACCATTATAGATAAAAGGAAAAAAAAACCCTTGTGTTCATATGTACAAACATGTATGTGTGTGTATATATATACTGTGTAAATACAAAGATATTATGGTACATCTCTAGCTGTTATGGATTTCCTGAATGAGAAATACCAAACATATTTATGTACATCAAGCCTTGAACTTTATAATTTTAAGGTACTTCATTTCCTTTCTACCCTCTGATCATCACAATATTATGAACTGTCAGGGCAGATCTTACCCTACTTTACTGATAAGGAATCATTCATAAATTGTTAAATGTGTCACAATAGTCTTTTTATTACCAAGTTATCTCTCTCCGATTCTTAGGCACTAAAGGAAATCTCCCTCTTCAGGACCTCAGCTGATTTTTGTTGATTTATTACTTAAGCTTATTAATCATTTTTGTGTTCACTACACACTAGCCAGATACGGAAGACTTGCTTAGTCAGGCGTGACGCATGTGGTTAGTCATGTGTGGCTGTAAGAAGGAAAACATTTCCTCACACGTGGGGCTTTCCCCCATTTTAGACGACAGTCTAACATACTAGTGTCCACATTTAGTCCATGTGTATTTTTTTTTTTCTTTTTGCAGTTTTTGGCAGTGGCCGGGTTTGAACCCGCCACCTCCAGTATATGGGGCCGGCGCCCTTCTCCTTTGAGCCACAGGTGCTGCTTTCCTCCACCCCTGCCATGGGTATTTAGAAACACACTTCTAGTTTAATAAAGTTTTCCCAAAACCTTCTACAGGTTAATCTATTGCTTTTATATTTTGTCTTTTAATTTAAAGCCAAATATGCACAATTCCTTCTTTTTCTTATTCTTTTAGACTATCTGATAGTGAGCAGAAAGAATAGACAAAAACCTTTTACTGGACCCAAGAGATGTGGCCTCCCATTCTGGATTTTCAATAATGAGGGAGATGGTGAGACCACGGCAGCGGAAGCTGAGCTGTGAGGTCAGGAGGCCAAGCTGCAAGATCAGCTCTGCGACCTTAGGGTAAGTTGCTAAATCCCATTTTGAAGCTTAAGTTTCTTCTTGTTAAAATGAAGGAAGATAGTACTTATCTTGTATAAATAATTCTTATAAAAACACCCAGAAAACTATTAGTTCATCTATTGTAGCATTGCTTTGGTTAACTTATTTTCTTTTCCTACCACTTCCAATGTGCAAAATGTTGTGAAATCCTCAATTGTAGCTACTCTAAAGCCAGGGTGGTTCTCTTGTACATAATATATTTCCAATAGATATTTGATGAAGTGGATAGAAGTCCCTACCTTACACTTTTGTGGTTATGGAAGTTCAATTAAAATAATGGTTATTTTCACTCAATCAAGGAAATTACAGTAAAAGTGATCATTAAACAACTAGAAGACAGGATGTTTCTGGCCAGTGTGCTGTGCTGTACACAAATATAAATGAAATTGGAGATCAGTTAGACCTTTGCCATGCCTGGGTCTGTGGACATTGACAGAGCCCCATCTGGGCCCCTTTACTATTTTTAGGGTCATCTGTTCCCAGCGTTTATTTCCAGCGCATATGCCTCTTCCTAAAGGCACTGCCTGCCCCCAAGGTCCTTGACCTGCTTATCTGTGCCTTAGAGCCCGCAGTGTCTGGCTATGAGCAATCCCCAGGGATCAGATCAGTATGTGCACTCCCCGGGGCCAGTCCTTAACCAGTGAGGATGGGCAGAGGTACGAATGCTCAGCACCCTGGCTCCTGATGCCAAAAGCTAGGAGGCCCACTGCTCTGAGCTGTCCTGTGAGAGTTGGCCAAATTCAACCCCCTTGGAGCTTGATGCCTGCCCTCTGTTCCCCCTTGTCTACTTCCTACATCCACGGGAATGTCTTTCCCAAGGTGAGCCCAGGGAGGCTCAACTAACAACAACCCTGCTTCCTACTCCTCAGTGCTTCTGTAATATCTGACATGTGGGCAGCATCCTTGGCACTTTGTAATTTGGCATTTATGCATATGTATTAATAGTACTGTACTTCATGTAGTCCTGTATGTCAAACTTTCCCTCTTTATTCTGCCCATATCTCTTGTTTGCTTATTTATTCATGAATTTATTTATTTTTTTGTTCTAATACCACTGCATCCTTCAAGCATAAACACATCCTTTGGAAAGCCCAGTTGCCAATTCCTATACTTCAAGCTGACATCTTCCTTCCTTAGGTTCTGTTCCTGTGGGTCACCATGGTAACTGTGCATAGCCCCAATTATAGGGCAGTAGACTCCATGTCACCTGCTAATAACAGCACAACATAGTATTTAAGATAACTAGATTTCAAGTTAGTCTCTTACTAGCAGTAAATCGGGAAAAATGCTTCATCTTTTTATGTCACTATGTTCCCATTTCTCAGATGAGGATTATTATGGTCCCCACCTAGTAGAGTTGATGTTTGTATTAAATTCATAACCTATGCAGTATGCTTAGAATAGTATTAAACATGTGCTTGATATGTCAGAATGTAATAAGTGAGAAAAAAATAAATGCAAAGTTATGTAGACCTCTCAGGGAAATAAAGGGAGTGATATATATATATATATATATATATATATATATATATATATATATGCAGGTTTTGGACAGGGCAGGGGTGAACCCGCTTCCTCCAGTATATGGGGCCTGCACCCTACTCCTTTGAGCCACAGGTGCTGCCCAGAGTGATTTTTTTTTTTTTAACTGAACAGCTTGAGGACGGAGTTTTCTAATCAGATGAATAGGAAAGGCTGGTTAAATGGGACAGAGGATGAATGTGAAAGGCCAATGCACAATACCCCAGCAAGAAGAGAAATGAATTTGTTTTCCTTTGCCCCATTCAGACATATTTATCTTTCTAAAATGATTCTATAAAGACAAAATGTTCTCCAGTGAATTTTTCCAATTGGGGATATCTACAGAAATGCTTTCTTTCTTCAGACAAACTATTAGCTATGAGGGAAGTGCTAGAAAAGGGTCACTAAAGATACTTTTTGAATAAAGTATTTAAAAAACACCAAGTGTTACGACCATACCTCAGAGTGATATAATTTTTGATAGCATTTATAATAATCGCTTTATTATAAATAGTTTTACTGGAGAAAAATAGACACTGTGTTGAAGTTGAAGTTAGAAGACTTTAATTGAAATTCTACTTTTAGCAATCACCACTTAAATGACCTTGAGTGAATTATTTGCATTTTCTGAACTTCAGCTAAAATACAAGAAAGCAGAGGATAATATATGAGCTCTGACTTGAGAGCTGGAGAAGATACCTGCCTCTGTCTCTTGTGGTCTCTGTGACACAGTATTCTTCTCTATCAGTGCAATTAGTACAAGTTATTTAATTTTTCTTGAATTTTCTTATGTAAAATGAGGATAATAATAACACCTAGTTTAAAGGACTATTGGTAGTATAGAATTAAATATATTCATACATGCAAATACTTAGAATAGTGTTAGCCACTAATATTCATTCAATATTAATGATTACTGGCATGCATTTGAATGAATATCTGAAACTAATTCATATAAAGGCAGAAATCACACAATAAAAATAAAGATCATTTGGTGTAAATAGAAATCTTGCATTAGAGAAACAGTTTGGGAAAACATATCAAAGGGTTGCACTATACTTCTTAAATTTGAACTTTCTTCATGTAAATTACTTTTTCCTTAATTGTACAAAATATTCTGTATACCCATAGCTATAAAAATAAACATGAAAATATAAAAACAAGTTGGGGGAAGGGTAACATTGAGCATGAAACCACTGGAGCAGCAAAACATTTAGTGCATTAAATAACTGAAAGGAAGTGGGGCTATTATTAGAGTGCTTCTAAGAGCCATTAGACTATTTAAAGGCAGTTCATTTCTTTAAGTGCACAAAGAAGGGTGCACTACAGAAAGTCTAGGCAAAGCCTCTTCAACCAGTTTCCTAATGCCACTTTTATTCCTAAAGAGATTATTTTCTGACTAATACCAGGGGCTTAAAAGCCATCCATTATATCCCGTTAGCTGATAAGATTAAGGATTTTCTTTATGATAAAAAGAAGATAATTCCAAATATTGAAAATATTTTTATGATTTGTTTCCATTATTTCATTTTGATATTTTATTGTTCTACATTTTCTGTTACTTGACTCATTTCTTCTTTAAACATTTGTATTTCTTAATATTACCAGGGTACAAATGTTTTTGGTTACATGGATTTCTTTTGTTACGCTTGAGTCGGGGTTGGAAGTGTACTTGTCGTGCACAGAGTATTCGTTGTACCCTTTAGGTAGAATTTTGCCCATCCTTCTTCCCTCCTCACCCCTGCTTGATTCTCACTGAGATTTACCCCCCTGTGTACATGTGTGCTCACTGATTACTTCCTATTGAACAGTGAGTACATGTGGTTATTATTTTTTCCATTCCTCAGACACTTCACTTAGGATAATGGTCTCTAGTTACATTCAAATTATTGCATATGAAATGAATTCATCCTTTTTCATGTCTGAGTAGTATTCCATGGTAGACATATACCACATTTTGTTAATCCACTCATGCATTGATGGATACTTGAGTTAATTCCACAGCTTTGCAATTGTGAATCATGCTGCAATAACTATTCAAATGTAGGCATCCCTTTCATTAAAGGACTTTGTTTCCTTGGGGGTAAATATCCAGTAGAATTGCCGGATCCAATGGTAGTTCTACTCTACTTCTTTTAGGAATCTCCATACTGTTTTCCATACAGGTTGCACTAACTTGCAGTCCCATCCACAGAGTGTGAGTGTTCTGATTTCCCTGCATCCACCCCAACATCTATTATTACAATAATTTATTGCTTCAACCACATCCATGTTTGAAATACTTGAGCACTTGGATGGTGATCAGCAATCTATTATTTTGGGGCCTTTTAATAACTGGGGTAAGGCGACATTTCATTGCAATTTTAATTTGTATTCCCCTGATGACAAATAACATTATGAATTTTTCCATATGTTCGTTAGCCACTTGTCCATCTTCTTTTGAAGACTTGCTGTTTATACATTTTCTCTACTTTTTAATGGTGTTTTTTTTTTCTTCCTTGCTGATTTTCTTGAGTTATTTGTAGTTTCTGGTTATTAGCTCTAGATAAGATATAGAGCTTATGAATATTTTTTACCATTCTATAAGTTATATATTTGCTCTGTTGATTACTTACTTATTAACTGTGCAGAAACTTTTTGATTTAATTAATACATTTACATATTTTTTTGTTATTGCTGTGATTGCCTTTGGGGCCTTCTTCATGAATTTTTTGCCTAGGCCAATATCTAGAAGTGTTTTTTCACCTTTTTTTCCCTATAATTCTACAATTTCCTGCCTTACGTTTAAGTCTTTTTTCCATCTTCAATTAATTCTTATGAGTGGTGAGAGAGAGATATGGGTCCTGTTTCATTATTGTGCCAGTGGCTACCCAATTTTCCCAGCACTTATATTTCAAATGAAAGAATTATGGTATCACATAATTTTGGAGATTTTGTGAGACTAAGCCCACATTTTATATTCAGGAAGATGTGAAAAACAAATTAATTTTTATAAGGAAAAATAATAAAAAATTAGTTCCTGTCAGTTTTTTTTTTTTTTTTTTTTTTTTGAGACAGAGCCTCAAGCTGTCACCCTGGATAGAGTGCTGTGGCATCACAGCTCACAGCACCTTCCAAATCCTGGGCTCAAGTGAGTCTCCTGCCTCCACCTCCCAAGTAGCTGGGGCTACAGGCGCCCACCACAACGCCCAGCCGTTTTTTGGTTGCAGCCGTCATTGTTGTTTGGAGGACCCAGGCTGGATTCAAACCTGCCAGCTCAGGTATGCATGGCTGGCACTTTAGTCCATTGAGCCACAGGCCCTGAGCTGTTCCTATCAGTTTTGAAGAATAGCAACTGAAAAGCACATTGAAAACAAATAATGTATGACTGCAGGAAAGAATGTAGAAATTGATCTAAGAAAATAATCTGCCATCATAAAGAGCCTCAAAAATGAGTGAACAGGCTCAGCTCCTATAGCACAGCAGTGAGGGCGCCAGCCACATACACCGAGGGTGGTGGGTTTGAATCCAGCCGGGCCTGCTAAAACCATGACAACTGCAACAAAAAAATAGCCGGGCATTGTGGTGGGTGCCTGTAGTCCCAACTACGTGGGAAGCTGAGGCAAGAGAATTGCTTAAGTCCAAGTGTTGGAGGTTGCTGTGAGCTGTGATGCCACAGTACTCTACTGAGGGTGGCATCCTGAGACTCTGTTTCAAACAAACAAAAAAAATACATATTGACTGAACATTAGACCTGGTTATAAAGGGGAATTGTTGTTCACTTTGGTCTTGTTCACCCTCCAAATGCTCAAGTATGTCAACTTGGATATGGTTGAAGCAGTAATTACCGTAAATAGGTGATAGTATGATGGGTCTATCTAAGCTAATTCAAGATCAATAAAAATGAATTTAAAATAAGAAAATAAAAGTTCATCTCCTAGCAGAAGTCTTCTGGTGGGTGTCCTCAATAAATATATGATGGTTAAGGCAAGACTCACACTCACTTGGAAAACTCATAAAGCCTAGGGAAACCTGGACAGACACCCCATTTGAAAGACCAAATAAAAATGGCAAGGGATGAATCACTAGCAAGGGAGTGAAACTTGGCAAAAACAAAACAAGGGTGAAAACTACAACTTTGTAAGCTTATAGGTATCTGTGAGGCACACCAAGATGATGGGGTGATAATGAGGCTTGAAATAGTACTGTGGAGCTCAAAATAACACTGCCGAATGTGTTAGCATTGGCTAGGTAGCCAAATTGGACTAGTTCAGAGGAACAAATGCATCAGAATTTGAAGCAAGAGAAAGAATTTGGAGCAAGATTCTGAACACAGATTTTATCTCTGAGTTAGTAGTATCATCCAGCTCTGTATATATTTTTTAAGCAACTTAGTGAAACTTTACCTAACCTCTTGCAACATGTAACAATTGTACCTCAAAGATCTATCATATTTTTCAGTTAACATAATTATTGGAATATTCTGAACATCTCACTTAACAAAAGCTTATTCCTCTTTCTGCTATGAAGGAATTCATAATGATTTTGCATTGGGTCAGACACTGCTGACATGAAGTATCAGTGAACTTTTAAAGCCCTTCCAACTCTGAATTTTAAAGTTCTCCAATATTCTGGATGCATAACCCTCTCTCCTTCATTTCTCATAATCAGAATATGTTTTCTCTTTCCCAAACTGAAATCTGCAATCATAATCATATGGGTTGTCACAGTCAAGGTCTCCCCAGAGAATCTGGCCACCATAGAAACAGCTGCCCTCCTGACTGTCTAGAAAAAACTAAGAAAAGCTTAGATAGTTCTGCTTAGATCATGACATTTTATTTTTCATTGGCTCAGGTGCCTCATAAACCAAAAGGTGTGAGGCAAATTCCTATGGACAGGAGTACGTGATAAATTATTCTTTCCACCTGATAGAACAATGCTGGCTCTGCTTGTCTGCTCTATAGGAATAAGGGTGCCAGGAGACAGCTAAACTAAGATTTAGCTATGTAGAGGTGTTACAAGCTTCCAAAGTGATAACAAGAAAATATATTTCACTAGGTAAAAGCCAAGAGTCTAAAATCTGTCTACATGAGTGGGGATCCCAACTTCGTTTCATCTGGGTTATAACATGTTTGGCAAATTATCTAGACTCTTTAAAATTTAGATTTCCCCTTTGGAATCAAGAAGTAATTATAAAGTCTACTTTATGGAGTTATTATGAAGTAAAAGGCTGAATGCTTCCTAAGCATGCTTAGCACAGTGCCTTATGTGGAATATACACTCCACTAATGCTGCCTTTTATTATGATAACTCATTGGAATTCAGTTTTGCCTTCACTGGCTAACTAAGAATTGAGAGTATTTTGTCAAGGAGGGAGGAGGCCCGCTGGAGGGAGGTTAATCAGTGAGACCTCACCTATGGTGCATATTGCAAAGTACATGTCAACTCTATTAAGAGTAGAATATAAATGTCTTAACACAATAATTAAGTATGTGAGGTGAAGGTTATGTTAACTAGTTTGATGTAAGCATTCCAAATTGTATACAAAATCAGAGCATTGTACCCCATAAATACATTAATGTACAAGGTTATGATTTAATAAAAAATTGTTAAGAGGGTATTTTGCACATGGTAGTGAATGCTGGAGGGCCTGCCTGAAGAAATCCTGTGTCAATGAGGCTCTAAGCATCTAAGTTCCAATTGCCTTGTTCCTCCAACTGAGTGCAAAAGCTTTGAAAAGTTAAGGACCCTAATTTGTATTCATGCTTCCCATAGTTGGCAATCTCTAAATAATTGTTGAATCAGAGAGTAAGCTCTAGAGGAACACTGCAGCACTTTCCTCTATAATTCAGAGTAATTGTGGTTAAATAATATAAATGATATAAACTGTGAAGTAAAAACATCATCATTGTGTGCTCTAATAGCCTTCGAGCAAAAATATTTCCGCATTTTTGAAAAATAGATTTTTGAACAAGAATAAAGCACTTGGTAAACATAAAGTGGTAGATAAAAGCTGGGAATATGCAAAATTTTCAAAGGATTGTTTTGAGTAGTCCCATCTATCGACAATACACATCATTAAGCCTTATAACTTAATGGTGTTTCCATTAAACACCCAGACTCTGTGAAAAATGACAAAATCACAAGGTTAAACTCCCAGTAAGGAGTAGATCTGGCAATGTGTGCTAATTAACTAGTTTTTTAATCAGTGCATTAAGAAAATAAGGAAATAAAAAAAATGTCCTGCCTGGTTTTCAATTTGTGTATTTTATTTCTTGCCATTTGTTCCCAAATGTCTACTTTGACTAAACTTCATATTTCCTTTGATGAACTTTTCTTTTCCCTAATTCTGTTTTAAAATTAACCTTTCCTTTGTTATGAGTACAATGAACAGTTTAATATTGGAAAAATAAAACATATTTATGACAAACAAGTTATTCACTACTAATTTAACAAAATCATAAATGATTATGCAATGGAAATGGGTCTTATTTCCTAAGCATTTTCTTTAGGTTGACCGTTGAGTAAAATTTCAAATCAAAGAATAAAACCTACCTCATATAAGCAAACATTTTTGTTTCAGTGAATATTACTGGTTCCCCTGTCATCTCTTCTGGCTAATATAAAATCATGTACAGTTACACATAAATGGAGATTGGTGAAATTGCAAAGCTTGTTAATAGTAACTACTTTCTTAGTTTGAGATCAACCAACATTTACTTCCTTTTCTCCGACTATATTTTTGACATATTCCTGTCATTTGGTAGGAGAAAATTTGGATGGAAAAGTCTTAAAAACTGGCATCATATTTTGTGTTTTACATTCTTTTCAACATAATGAACATTTCCCCCTCTTTTGCTGAAATCAGCACTGGAAAAGATCAAATGCAGCAAAGTCTTTTAACAGTTTAAAATTGCCCCTGTCATTATCTTGTCAGTTACATGAGACTTTGAATGTGCAGGGCTACAGGAATCTTTCAAGACAAATTTGCTAGAAGCACTTTCAGGGAAGACTGTTTATAAAACCTAAGAATTTTAATCATTAAGAAAAATACGGATTACAAATGTGCTACTTAATGATGGCCTGAAAGAAGTGTGATGTGATTTTCCCACCATGGTCATTCAAGGCAAGTTTAGGCAGCTTGGTCTTTTTATCACGTTTATTTCCACCAGCCTCAACTTTTTCCCTTATGTCCACCTACAGGTTTGATAATTCATTTTTCAGAGACTCATCTTCATTAAAACTTGATTTACCTTCTTTCCTGCTCTGTTATCTGTGTCTTAATTGGTGCATGAAGGGGGGTTTTGAGACAGCACGTGGATGAGTCCCAGATCTTTCATTTGGTCACATCTTCTAGCTGTGTGATCAGAGGCTCTTTCCTCTTCCTCCTTAAACCAGGTCGGTCCTTCAGGTGCCTCACACTGAATGTTTCATACCTTTTATTATTTCCATTTGATAAGTCTGATCAAAATTCAGAACAGATTCTCCCTGCTTTTGAAAATGGACTAGACATAATATAGAACATTTATGTACATTTGCATTTCTTCTGATTATTCTAATTTCACAGAATGACTTTCACCTTTTGGTAATAACTCAACAAGTTGATTTTTTTTTTTAATTTAATGAACATTTTCAAACCTGGAAAAAAAATATTTATACTTACATGCCAGAATGTCTCTACTTCTACATTTTCAAACCTGGAAAAAAAATATGTATACTTACATGCCAGAATGTCTCAAAATCTAAATACTAATACTTAATTTTTTTCCTCAGTGAATGTACTTTTTAATTCCACATATATGTTAGCAATGCTCCTGCTTTCTTCCTTATCAGAGTCCTTAGGAAAACTTCATGTTTTTCTTTTTCCTTTATTGCTTACATTCACTATATTGTTCTGAAATGCAGGACAACCTGTTCCATACTATCTCTTGGCTAACAGCATTCAAAGTCACATCTATGTTTCTAAACTTTGTGTGGTCCCGCCACTCTGGGTCTGATTTAGAGTAACAGTTTTGTAATTTTTTGTCTTCATCTCATTGAATATGTCCTGTGTTCAAACACTGACCCATTTTGACAATTCACCACTTTCATTATTTAATTCTCTTGCTCTAATACCTATTACTGATAATTCTATCAATTTTTATCTTCTGAGGACAGTTTTTTTAAGAATATCACAACTTATTCACTTAGGAAATTCCTTTCAGAAGATAACTTGTGTCAAAGCCTGAGAATATAGGATGGACAAGATACTGTTTGGGGATTAAAGAGCCCATAAACTTTTGGGGAAATCCAGTGACTACGAGAATATCAAATTGTAAGTATGAAGTACTATTGGAGCAGGTGTGATGTGAGGATGAACTGATCATTGCTAACCAAACGTAACTTCTCATTATTCAATGATAATTATTTTCTATTTCTTCATGTCCTTACATGAATTAAAAATTTAACTCCATAATTATATGTTTACCTTATTTTATTTTAAGCTATAATTTCCTCAGTGTTTACTATTTGTTAGGTATCAAGGCTTTTTTTGCCTGAAATAACTTCATATTCCTAATAACCTTACAAAATATGAAATACTAGTCCCCCTTTATAGAAGTAAAATGGGGTCCATAAAAACCGAGTATCTGTTCCAATTAATCTAAGTAATATATCTCAGAAATTAAATTTAAATGTAGGTCTATGTGATTATAATGTTTTTTCTTAAACCCAACCCAAATGTTCTCACCTAACATGACTTTCTATTCATCCTCTTCTTCCCAAACCCTACCAATATCATATACCACCCTCTCTAATAATCCTGAAATTATTAAATGGCATTGATTTCTCTCTTCCCTACTTATATTCATATTACTTGACAGAATTAGTGAACATAGAACTAGTAACTTTCATTTGGAAAAGTCTAAAAGCAGGATCGAGCCTGAAGCAACTCTGATAACAGGGTAGGTAGAAAGAGAAAAAGCTGGACAAGTCCCATTCCATAAATGAAGTACAAAGGCAAATGACTACTGTGGGTTAGACACAGGCTCCATGCAGGGTAGTGGAGGCTCGAGTTATCATGAAAGGAAGTCTTCACAAAAAAAACTTTTATGGAACAAAGGCGTTTCCAAATAAAGAATATGTGTAGATGGGATCACTGAAATCCAAAGAATGAGATGGAGATCAAAGGTGAGATGTCTACAGAAAGGAAATAGAGGTGGTAATTACCTCCAAAAACAAACACACACATACACACAAACACCAACACACACACACATAGATACCACAGGGAAACGGGAAATATTTAAAATTCTGTCATGTCAGAGAATATTCCACATCCTGGAAAGTATTGTAAATGCATCCACCACATAAATACTGATATATATATATATATATATATATATATATATATATATATATATTTTTTTTTTTTTTCCACAAACTCTTGTTCTGTTGCCCAGGATGCAGTGCATGTCATCAACCTAACTCTTGGATTCAAGCAATCCTCCTGCTTCAGCCTTCTGAGAACCAAGGACTACAGGTGCCAGCTATGCTGTCTGGCTAATTTTTTCATTTTTAGTAGAGATGGGATCTCACTTTTGCTCGGACTGGTCTTGAACTCCTGAACTCAGGTGACCTTCCTGCCTCAGCCTTTTGGAATTTTATACAGGTGTGAGGATGACAGGTGTGAGCCATGTGCACTGTCTGTCACACATTTATAACTTTTCACTCCCCCACATCTCTCAAACAAAGATCAACCTTCAAGAGAAAGAAAGAGCAGTTGTGGAGAAGAGGGAAGTGATATGAGCAGGACGAATCAAAGCTGAAAATGCCTCCCTGTGACTGAGAGCTTCTAGACCCAAGTCAGGCCCAAGAAACAGAAGAAGATAATTATAGTAAAGGAGAATCTGAGATTTGATCTGACTTGGACTTTTAAATGCCTGAACCATAAGACTCTCTTTGTATTCAATGGTGGCCTTGAAAGATGTGAGATTTAATCCAGATTTCATCCAAAGTTAGGAACCAAAGATTCAGCAGAATGAGTTAAAACAACAATGATAAAGAAGAAAATACAATAGTGTTTTGGTCATGTGCCATTTTGTCTTGTTTGCATCATAATCTGGGAGAAGTGAAATAAAAGCTTTATGTTCTGTACCCGTTATTTGAGATGGTGATTCAGCAGATACCAATATTTGTAGTTTTTAAATCCAGCTTCCTAGAATTTACAATGCTGTGTTCTCAGTCACTTCCCCAGAATTAGTTGGGCCACCATACCTACCTGTATTTCTGTAGGTCAACAGTGCAACCACAAAGGAGAAAGCTGGTCTGAGATTATCTAACTGGTAATGAATGCCAAAAGAGCTGACAAAGAAGAGATGCATGTTCTCTGTATAAGAGCAATATGAGAAAGAGGTGCCCAGGGATGGCACTTGCTGAGCAAGTCACAAGAAAGGGGCTGTTTTAACCACTGCCTGGCCAGGAGATCACAACCAGGATTCCATACCTCATCCCTTCCCCATTTACTGTGAGAGAAGACAGAGGGCAGAATTATCATACCTCTTCCTCGAATGCTAAGAGCTGCTAATTATGGGTCTGAGCAGTGTGAGAAAAGTATATTTGCTGGGATAGCTCTTGTAATTAAATGATTATCAATTCCCATCTTCAACAAGATAATGTCATTGCTTTATTTGTAATGCAAAGAGAGAATAGTACTATCTGTTACCTAAGAGTTTTGGAAGCATCTCAAAGTTTCTATTCAATAGCATTGGGATTAACCTCATGAGTAAATTTTAAAGGGTCTGTGAGAGCCTAATCAATGCATAAATATATAGAAATTTATTTTACTCTAATTTTGGGACTTCCGTGCTTACGTAATAGCACTAGTAATCTGGTATTATGATGTTCTTTTATTTTTGTTTTAAAAAAAATTCTTTTTTTTTGAGATAGTGTCTCACTTTGCTGCTCTCAGTAGAGTGCCATGGAGTCATAACTCACAGCAACCTCAAACACGGGCTCGAGTGATCCTCTCACCTCATCTTCCCAAGAATCTAAGACTACAGGCAACAATGTCCAGTTATTTTTAGAGATGGGGTCTTGCTGTAGCTCTTCCTGTTCTCAAAGTCCTAAGCACCAGTAATCCATCCCTCTCAGCCTCCCAGAGTGCTAGGATTACAGGCATGAACCACTGCACCTGGTCATGAGGCTCTCTTATTTATGTTTTCAATGTCCTGATTTTCTCTTACTGTACCACTGACATATACCTATTTTACACATGATGAGGCACCTGCAGCCTCTTTCTAAGGAGCTTTCTTTGAGCAAGGTGGTTCTTGCTTATAATCATAGAACTCTGGGAGGTTAAGTTTAAAGGTTTGCTTGAGCTCAGGAGTTCAAGACCCACTGGATGCAGGAGTGAGACACCGTGTTTACAAAAAAAAAAAAAAAATCCAGGCATCATGGGAGTCTGGGGCAGGAGGATCACTTGAACCTAGGAGGTTAAGCTTGCTGTGAGCTATACTGATGTCATGGTACTCTACCCAGGACATCAGAGAGAGACTCTGTCTCAGTACAAACAAACAAACAGAAAAAAAGGGAAACTTTGCAATGAGACTTCCTCCTACCCGTAAAGAAATGTTCTTAGGCAGAGACTTTTTCAATATTACTGAAAGCTTGCTGTCAAAAGCTTCATAACTGATGATGTGGCAAATGACCACATTTCCACTGTTACCAATGGAAGAATAGCTCATTCCTTTTGGGATTGTCCAAGTATGAATCAAATATCCTTCTTTTTGTCCCCCAAATTTTGGACCATACATGTAGATTTTCTGAAATATTTTATCTTAAAATATCTTGGCTATTGATTTTGCCACACTCCATGATGATTTTTATACTCAAGTGGAGTAACTGACCAACTGTGGTCGAAGTTGGTGCACAATCTGATAGAACTTATCATCCCCAGATTACGAGACTTTTGTGAGAAAAAAAATAATTGTTACTAATCCAGAAAATAAAGGCTTGTACACATATTTCTGAATTTATTTCCTACCACTATCATCCTTATTTTCCCATGCAGTCACAGTGGCCTCTGATTTTCCTCTAAAAACCCTAATCATGCTCCTACTTTGGTTCTTGAAGTTTTCAGGGTCTTGTCAGTAATGTTAGTCCCCAAGGTGTCAAGTGTTATCTCTCTAGAGAGCTCTTTCTAGACTCTTGACCCTATGACCCAAGATTTTCTCTTCTTTCCATACTCCATCTGAATTTATGGCAAGTGCATCTGACAGTGAATTATATAGCCTGCATTTATTGTTTATTGTCTTTCTATATAGAATAGTAGCCCCCAAAAGGTAAAATGTTATTTTCTGATTGTCATATATTCTTCACTCATTTTTAAGTGAGTGAATAGTTTAAAAATAATTTCAATATATACTCCAACATACTACATGAATTGTGTATAAATACGTATATACGCTACACAAATAGCGTACAAATATATATTCTAATTGTGGTACGTAGGAGTTTGAAGAATGAGCATGAGATGAGAAAGGAAGTTGAATACAGACAGCTTCCAGGAAATAGGATAATTTCAAAGGTTGATGAAAGAGTAGGGTTTGGGAAGAATATGCATAGAGATAGGGTACCCTCCGAGAAAAGAGCTATTCTCAAATTAAGGATGGGAGAGAGAGCTTGAGGGAGAAGAAGCTGATGGGAAAGTGGTAGAGATAAAGAAGGAAGTCAGATCAGAAAGAACACTGGATGTATAACTTAAAAGCTATAAACAGCTAGCTATAGGAGGAGAGTGACATTATCAGACTTATGTATTTGAAAAATAATTCCTATGGCTAGGAAATGGAGTGATTGGAGTTAAGAGCAGTCCGGAAGAGTATAAAGAAGCAGGGCAGCCATGCACAAAATAAATGAGAAGTCCTGGGCTACTGGCGGGAGCAGACTTAAGAGATACAAAAAAATTACTGAGACAGAACACATACTCTACATGACTCCATCATATCCAGCATATGATGGAAGTGTGAAAAGGGTCAAGGATGACTAAGTTTATGGCTTGGCAACTAATTAAATGATAGTGCTATTCACTGAGATATGAAATATGGTAGAATGGAAAGTCTGGAGAAAGATGAGTTTGTCTTGGAAAAGAAGCCTCTGAGGTGCATATGTATCTTAAAGTTGTAATGTCTAGTGGGAAGTTGGATATTTCGGCTCTTAAACACAGCAGAGAGTTTTGGATAAATGCTATAAACTTAAAAATTTCCAATATGTAAATGTTAATCCTCAGAGTTTAGGCTTCTTGGTTTCTGAATTTAGAATTGGGTCAGCCTCTTTGCAATTTTTTCCTATTGACGGACATATTATAAGGGCATCAACAGATTCTTCATAAAAATAACAAATCTCATACGTGAAATTGTCACTTTTTTTTTCCTGAGGAATAGATCTGAGACAGAGTTAAAAGTTGTGTTGATATTAGAGTTTTGGAAGAGGACAAAGTACAAAAGAAAAAAAAAATAAGTTGACAGGTAGTGATGTACTCATATTCAGAAACTCTGAAACAAAGATGGTTCTCAGAGTTTCCTAATTTTAAAGACAGGAGACAGTTTTGGTTGATGTTGCTAGGAACTGCCCAGTGTCACCCCCTTAAAGCTCCTGACTAAACATCTCCAACTAGATGTCAGCTCTGCTTAATTATATTCTGTGACTGCATTCAGAGACATCAGGTCAATACCTGGATAGGATTTAGCAAGAACCGATGACAATGTGCATATGTAATTTTGCACTGTGAAATTCATATACATCCTTGAATATAAAGAGGCACATTTACATCTATCCTCTCTCTTGATTCTGACAGAATCCGTATCTAATTAGTATCCACATTTAGCAGAAGAACTTGAGGCTAAGTGTAGTTAGAGACATTCCCAATGTCAAAGAAAAAAAAAGAAAAGTAAGTCATGGAGGTGGAACTAGTTGCTTCAACTCAAAATCTTATGTTCCTTTCACTTCTAGCTGGGCTGAAATAGAAAATGTGAATTTATTCTTGACACACCAGCTTATTTGTCACAAATATTATAATTTGGGTTGAGAAACTCACAATTGTAGAAAAGCTATACAATGCAGATGGAAGACCCTAGAAGCAATTATTTTTAGTCCATTGAAATATGTTTTCTCATAAAAAGATAGACATATACAGGAATATTGTAATCAGAATACCCGGTGGAATTCACACACTCATTAAACTCCTCAAGCGAGAGCAATGTAAACTAACGTGGTAGAAATCAGGTCAGCGCACATGATGAGTGAAACACTTTACAGAGGTAAATTGGTGTGCAGACTTTAAATCCTCATGTCCTCCCAGTTTTTTCTATTTTTTTTTTTATGTGTCTAGCTGCTAGTTTAGATTACTGATGTGTCTGGCTGGTCATGCCAGCCAGAAGTATAGAGGTACAAGACTGGGTAAGCCACTGGGAGGCACAGACGTGTTGAGAGCAAGTTAAATGTTACCCATTTCCCAATTACCAACAGTTTTCTTCAGTCCTGGGACTCTTCAGAAACGAAACCCAATGCCATCCCTATCCCTGCTCCCTGGCCTACTTTATGTATAAGAATTATAAACACATAGACACTCTGTGGTAAGAGACGGACATAATACGAAATGAAAAGATGTTTTGTGATTAGTAAAGTGTGTTAATGTGAGGAGTTAAGTTACTCGTGGTTTTGCTGTCCCACAAAATGTATCGAGCAGCATGAAATGCGCTGCCTTCCCTCAAGGGTTCTGTTAGGTGACACAGAAGATAATTGCAGTATCGTCTGATAAAACTTTAATAGTGACATAAACAATATGCCGGAGGAGTGCACAGATTTACCCCTAAGGAGACAGAAGAGCTATCAATGACAGGTGTCATTCGAAATAAAGACTGGATCATGATAGGTCGAGAATGGACTGGGAGGCAGGGAATAGCCAGTAGCAATCACAGAGTTCTGAAATAACCACCAGATGTGCAGAGGTTAGTAAGTTCTGTGTGATTGTGGCATGGGCTGCAAAGATTGTTGAAGAGTCTGGAAAAGCAAGTGGAAACCAGGCTGAAAAGTTAAGTAGGCCATGCTGAAGAACTTGTGTGCTTTCTCTGATAATCAGAGGCTTTCTGACTTCTTCCAGAAGGGGAGCTATATAATTATTTTTGTCATTTTGTGACAACTGTGGTAAATATGAACATGTACCAGAGTCGTAGAAGATGAGTGCCAAAGAGTTTACTACTTAAAATCAACCTATATGGTTTCATTGTTGGGAAGATTTTAAGACCAACTCTAAAAATAGATCTTTTATACCCTCTTAGTTGAGCTTAATATTGCACATATGTTAATGGTTAAGGTTCAGATTCAGGGCATATCTGTTACAATTTCAATATTGATGGGTATAGTAGTAGTGGGAAAGCAAATTGATGTTGAGTCTTAGATATGGCCTCTGCAAAGAAAGGTTTTAGGCTACCTATTATCTACAGGCCTGCTTGTTCTACAAATTTATGTCATGTTTTCTAGCTGTGCTTAACACATTATCAAAAACTGGCATCCAAGCTTGAGTACAACCTAGGAGAAACACATTTTGAAGAGAGACACACGAAAGCAGCTGAATAAAAACAGCTGGCCCTGTCTTGAACTTCGTGAAGAAAGCTAACAGAAAATGAAACATAACTTCTCCTTTAGAAAATGCTGATTCCGAATTAAAAAAAGAAAAAAAAACTAATAAAATAAAATGCTGATTCTTAATAAAAATAAGTTAAACTACTTGTTTTCATTAAAATACTTGAACACTCAAATAGTTGATTTCAAATACCTGAAAACCAAGCTGATTTGCCATCCACAATGCATTCTCTCACACTTGTCCAGTTACTTGTATTCACTCTGGACATCGTCTTGTGGAGAAAAATGTTTGGTTAGGATTCAGATTATAGTGTATGCTTTGCCTCTGATCAGATGGATGTAAGTTTTAGATGAAATTTAATAGTTTCATTTCATTACCCTATGCTTCAATTTGTTATTTATTATATAGGAATGATGCCATCATAACTTACTATAAGAATGAGTTTCTTTGTGAATACACATTAAAAAATGTAACTATACACATACATATGTATATTGTATATATATGTGTGTGTATATATATATATATATATTTAAAATTTGAAAATCTCAGGCTTTAATTATTGGTCAAATTGTCGTAGTACTATATGTTTTAGTTGGAAAAGGACAAACCATAAAGGAATCAAGACGGGTTAGAGAAACAAGAGAATATGTTATGTATAATCAGTCCTCATAAAGAACTCCTCTCCTTTCTCCCAGGCTTCCTTCAGTAAGTGTGATTTTGTGACCAGCTATGACCACAGAATGTATGGGAAAGAATCATCTATTATTTCCACCCCTAAGAACATCCTGATTATTGAAGATCCACCCACATTTCCTTTCCCTGCTGCATTATCCAGGAAAGCCTCATGTTCTAGGTGATATAATCAGGAAACTTCACGTTCAGCTGCCAAGCAACAGCATGAAAGACGATAGCCCTATAGTGTTAGAGAGCAGCGTGGATCTTTAGAAAGATTTGTGTGCACTTAAAAAAGAGAAAGTGCCAATGATATTTTGATTCCCCCCTCATTATACCAAGCAATTTTGCCTATCCTAGAAATATTGGGAAATTTTGAGAGCTCAGAGAGTTGCCTCTTTTTCTAAGTAAGAAGATTTCCAGAAATATTAAGTAACTGGTATAAAGTCACATGCCTAGCTAGCAGTAAATTTATAACTAAAAACAATGTCTTTCTACTTGATCTACTACTAGTGAAGATGAAGAAGTCAGAGCTTCTTCAACACAGACCTCACAGTTTAAGGTGAAATAAATGTCTTGTTATAAGACAGACATAGCATGTATTAAAAAATGAAATATATATAGCATATATTTTATTAATACAAATAGTAGAATTAATTCAATCATAATTTTCAAAGCCATCATTTTTCCAGGAGGATATTTCTGTTTGTATTTAATAAGAAAAAGCAAGTCAAGTGAGTATTAACCTCTTGCCTCAATTGGTTTCATTTATGTGGTGCTTCTAACTAACTGAAAACAATAAATTGAGTGTCACATGGTGCTTGACAGGTACCAAGAAAAGAAATGAGTGACTGAGTATCAAGGCAGGAGACAGCAATGTATTAGACTATATTAAGCTTAGAAAAATATTACCTATTTTGCCATGTATAATGGATACATTTTTGCCCTAAATTTTGAAGGAAAAAATAAGAATAGACAAAAATACATAGGTAGTACTGCTCAGGAGAAGAAGAGTCCTAGTCTGGGCTCACTAGGCACATGGAATTCTGGTTCAGAAGGATCCGGGATCTGGGGGGAACTGCTCTGCAATGAAGGAGCAGAGGAGGAGGGCAGTGTGGTGGGCTGATGCAGAGAGAATGAGGACCAAAGACCCCATTCTTGGCAATGGAAAAACGCCCCCAGAAAAGAGATGCTTTACATGTTAATTGCTCTTACTACAATAAAAAATAAATAAATAAAGGCAGAGAATCTTCTCTGGGTGAGGCCAGAAGAGGAATAGAGAATGTACAGAAAAGAGGGCTAATACTAATACACTGGTAACTAATGAATTCCTCTAAATTCTCCTTACTCATATTCCTCTTCATTGCAACAATGCAAAATTCTTTTTTTTTTTTTTTTTACTTTTTTAAAATTATTAAATCATAGCTGTGTACATTAATGCAATCATGGGGTACAATGTGCTGGTTTTATATACAATTTGAAATGTTTTTTTTTTTTTTTATTTTTTGTCTTAACATATACGTGTGTTAATTAGGTTTCTACTTTTTTGCCTTCACAGAATTTAAAAGGCTTAAAATTTAATAACAATAACAATGTTTAAGATAAGGACTAGAAACAAAAACCACGTAAAGAGTGAACGAAGACAAATACAATCAGAAAAGAAAACAATGCAAAATTCTTCTTCAGCCAAAAATGTCTAAGTCCTGCTATGTTACTGAATCCTAAACACTCACACAAAAATTAAGGAGCCAGTGAAAAGCCACGTGTGACCTGGTATGTCCTACACATTCTTGAGAATAATTTTCAGATCTATAGTTGGAGATATTACTGATTTTTTTTCCCAAGTATTCCTCCAAATGCTGATTTGGTCTTGACTCACCATGGTTCTATGCATGATGCCTGTCTTTTTCCCTCAACTCATCCTACTCTTATTTATTTTGAGCCTTTATTTCTTATTTCCACTTTAAAATTAAACTCAGAGGGTGTTGTGTTTCTCTTTCATGTCCACTCCCATCATTTTGCTTTGTTATTTCAAACAAATGCTTTTTTCTTTTATGTAAATACTTCTCTCTACAATAAAGGCATCTGGAAATCTTAGAATATAAGGCAAGGTCACTTGTGCTTTCCATACATCTTTATAATTCTCTTGTGAGCAATACAAAAGAATTGCTTGCTACTTCGGGAGACATATACTCTAGGTGAAGTTCAGAAAGGCCTCACATATCAAACATCTAATATGTGCAAGGAACCTGAGCAGACCTTTTAGTTTAGGCTCTTCTTATTCTACAATATAAGACATTATATCAGTTTACCAAAGATACAAGGGAATTTCAGAAAGGTTAAATCATCCTTTTCACAGCTACTGTATTTTGTGATGTAAAGAGGAGAAAGATCAAAGGATAGCAACTGCATAATATGACTATTAAAAATTATTTGCAGCAACACACAGAAAATCTGAGGGCTTATTCCATTGTGGCAGGATGTAGAACAACTTGAACATCTGTGCACATGTCTTTTTGCAAAATCCCATGCTAAGTACAAAGAGTAGGATAAAGACGAATCAGAATAGACCCTTGTTCTTATAAGTTCATGAGCATTAGGAGAGAAAAAAAAATCAGCATGATGAGTCAATTACATCATAGCAAGTAAAAAATGCCCTGACACAGGAAAATAGTGCAGTAAGTTCAGAGTTAATTTCATATAGTTGTTGCTACAATGGCCAAGAAAGGTCACTAGGAAGAACGAGAATTTGGTATAGGGCCACGCAGGTTGGAAAATTAATAAATAAAGTAGTATAATATTAGATTCCTTAGAAATAAGGTATCACATAAGGGTGAATTTTCAATGACATGAATTGTTATAATGAGGTCAGATGTTTGGGATAGCTGGTCTTGATATGAGTCAGATCCTGTGTTTTTTTTTTACACTAAGATGACTCTACTCTATTTCCAGAATATGTAGTTTGTGTAACTTAAGAGATAATTTGATAATTATATTACCCTGCAAGTGTTATACATCTATTTATTGCACACCAGTCCTTCTTTTATTTTGTTTTTTCTTTTTTTTAATTGAGTCAAATACACATAGATCATGAATATATTTATGCATATGTGGGGTACAATGTGGTGTTGTTGTTTTTTATATAATCTGACGTGGTTACATCAAACCAATCAACATAGCTTTCCCCTCATTTACTTGATTATTGTGTTAAGATGTTTATGTTCTACACTTGACAGATTTGACATGTACCCCTGCAATATGCTCCATGGGTGTGGTCCCGCCTTTTCCCCTCCCTCTGTGAAACGTTCCCTCTCTCCTCCCTTTCCACTGCATTTCTCTCCTTCATCTGAGCTATAGTTGTGTTCTATCTTTCATGACAAAGTGTGAGTATAAGTAGGTTCTGTAGAAGTACTAAGCACATTGAATACTTTTTCCTCCATTCTTGAGATACTTTACTCAGGAGAATATGTGCAGTTTCCTCCATATAAACATAAAAGAGGTAAAGTCCTACTTTGAACTGAGCATCCGCTAAGATATTTTATCTTTAAATGTTTAAGCATTTGGGTTTTGAAAGTTTAAAAACTTTAACAAATGTTTATGCTACAGTTAGAAATCAAATCTAGTATTTTTGATAAGAACACAAGCCATGAAATGGTAATTAATATTACTTTAATAAATAGGTTTTTAAAAATTAAATACCCATTCTCCTCTATGAAAAAAAAAATGTAAATTTTATAAATGAAAGGAGTTGAAAATAATCTGTCCTAATGAAGTTTTAACTATTGCAAGAGTAAGAAAGAAAGGCCAGGTGCGGTGGCTCACGCCTGTAATTCTATCACTCTGGGAGGCCTAGGCAGGTGGATAGCTTGAGCTAATGAATTTGAGACCAGCCTGAGCAAAAGCGAGACCCTGTTTCTACCAAAAATAGAAAAACTGAGGCAAGAGGATTGCTTTAGCCCGAGAGTTGGAAGTTGCTGTAAGCTATGATGACATAGCACTCTACCCAGGGTGACAGTTTGAGACTCTGTCTCAAAAAAGAAAAAAAAGAAAGAGAGAGAAGGAAGGAAGGAAGGAAGGAAGGGAGGAAGGAAGGAAGGAAGGAAGGAGAGAGAGAGAAAGAAAGGAAGGAAGGAAAAAATAAGAAATAAGAAAGAGGGCTGTATGGATAAGGACCCACATCCAGAGCTGTATTTCATTGACAGATTTATCTGTGCTCCTCCTGCATGCAAAACATATCCACTGCCTCACATGGTTCCCCAAATCTCACCCCAATATGCATCAGATCAAATCTAGAATCTCGTCGTCTAAACAAGGTCCTAGAGCAGATGTGGTTCCTGAGTGTAATTACCTAAGTAGGGTTTCTGAGACAAAATTATTTGTGGGCACATGAAAGAAAAGAGACAAGTTATTAGCCTGGTGCAACATGGTGGCTGGGAACATAGGAGACGCGGGTTACAAAATTTCAGTCACACGGCAAAAATGAGTCCCCATTGAATAACAGTTCTGAAGTCCAACTAGGAAAATGTTGGAAATTCCCTATTAGGTTTCACATTTTAAGAATAATTTTTCATGGCTCTCCATTCCATCTTCATTTCACCTTCTGAGTTATCTTTCCCGTTTGTAAAATGCAACATGTGTTTGTATTTGATTATCAGTCAGCTTCCTGCCAGTAGAATTTTGGGGGCTTGAACAGCATCCTTTTCTTTTGTAGTTATTATGTCCTTTGAAGTCTGAGCTGGCAGTATTTCTGCTGAAGTCATTTTCTCAAAAAGTTTATGGATCTCTGGTGGATTTTAATGGGGTTCAGTTCATTAGACAAACGTCGCACCCACAGATGTTACTTAGGTAATCACTCTCTATCTCCTATTCAGGGGAGTTGAAGGACAAGACCCTCATTCTTAAGGCTGGTTGAAAGGACCTGTCAGGCATATTATTAATCTCTCTGAGGACGCTTGTGTCACTGCTTTTCTGACCTTTTGGTATTTCTGAAGAGGTAGCAATGGTTTGTATAGTGACATTCTTTTATTTTCCTTATGTTATACTTTTGAAAGACGCTTATGAATTTTATCAGTCTTTGAAATCTGTGAAGAATCAGTATTTTCAAAACCATCAAGATCTGGCTTTTTTTCTATTCTTTTCCGAGTGATTCCCTCAGTTTATCGCTCTCCTTTTATATTTTATTATATTCAGTAAGTAAAAAAAACCCTTAGAAATCTTAGCTACGTAAACAAGTTGCAAGTTTTGCCATCCACAGGACTTCAGGGGACAATTATGCAAAGCCTTCTGTCCCCGTAGGACAGATTTTTAACTTAATTTTTGAGCCCTCAGCAACAGAATCCCTGAAGTCCACACTTGTAATAGTTTTCTGTAAGGAATTTAAGTTTAACCTGTAATACTCTTGAACATCTTTCCAGACTCATTCCAGCCCATTGCCCAATTTCACTGCCATTATCACGATTTTGAGTATCTGTTATAGCAGCCCCTCATTTCTCGGTACTAAAATCTGTATCAGTTTTCAATTGTTGTGTTACAAATAATCACAAATGTAGCAGTATAAAAGAACACTCATAAGAATCTGGACATTCTTTGGTCTTTTAATTAGGATCTCACGAAGTGATAATTAAGGTTGTCAGCCAGGGCTGGGATCTCATCTGGATTCTTGACTGAGAAAGGACCTGCTTTGCCACTCATCTGATTACTGGCTTCCTATGTTGCTATAGAATTCATGGTAGACACATTGCTAATTCCCTTTATTCAAGTCCCTGCTCAAAATGTACCTTCTTAGAAAGACATTTGTCTCTCTCTCTATGTGTATATATACATTTTTAATATATGTATATATGTAAAACATACATACATATATGTGTATGTATATATATATATATTATATATTTTATATATTTATATATCTTTTTGAATTAAGTCCCATTTGGCAATAATTCTCAATAACTTATGGAGTGTAGTTTAAAATAGATTTGTATTTAAAACAGGAAAAATATTCTAGCATAGAACCATGCTGGTTTAAACTTTCACTTTCATATGGAATTTAGTCACTAGTTTTAATAAGATTTCAACATTTTTGGATATATCATCACCTTGGAATTAAGCTGCAAATTAAAACTCTCTGGAACGGATATTTTTAATAGGCAAGGATATCAAAACCATATGAAGTAAAAAGAATGTCAGAATAAATTTAAATAAGCAGCACTCTCTTTAAGTTGGGGTCTTCAGGTAGAACACAACATAATTAGTAATTTTTTAAAGTATAGATAAAAGTTGCTAGAATTATGTTGGAAAGCAGTCAGAGGAGTTACTCAAGGAGAGATTTTGATTCTTTATTATCAATATATATTCCCAATATAAATGTGTGTCATAAAGTTCCCAATTTTTTTAACCTATGTTTGTTATGTAGGAAATTATATACAGATATGAAGTTGTTCATGTTTTTAAAGTAGAACTGAAGCTTAACTACATTTTAAGGAGCAAAAGTGACTTTGCAAGGTGGGTTTCCATATCTAAGCTTCTATTTTTTTATTTTTCACTATTCAAAATTGTATATAGGTTCATCTAAAAATATTTGGCAATAATCTTTTCTAAAATTTAAAATCAGAATCATAGTGGTAACCTCTTTAATATCACATATGTAAAGAGATGTCTTAATTAATGTACTGATATCACATCACAGAATTTGATATCAAAATAGAATTTAAAGCTGGTGATTAATTTAGACATAATCTAGTATATATTGGCAGTTTTATTTATTGCTAATAAAATTTTATATGATATTTATTAGGAAAGCTACTATTAGTTCATTTAATCTGCAAATTAACCCTCTGAGGAAAATTCTGTTGTTATTATCTCCATTGAAAAGGTACAGATGCTAAGACCCAGACACATTGGATTCCAGGTTTCAAAATGAATGACAGCCAGGGTCTGAACCCAGGGAGTCTGACTCCTCCCTCCGCGCTCTCCCTGTGCCAAACACCTCCTCAACAGCAAAGGAAAGTGACTCACAGAGAGGCCCCGTAACTGACTTACAGTCTCATAACTATTTATTTAAAAAATCTAACATGAATCAGATATTCCCAAATCATTTATTTAAAAGATCCAACATGAATCAGATATTCCCAAATCATTCATTTAAAAAATCCAACATGAATAAGATATTCCCAAATTACTTTAATATGTGTTAAGTTGGGGAAAAACACTAACGTAATTCAGGAAAATCAAACATCGATGCATTAATACCTCCTGTTTCCTGTTCGCTTCCTACTTCAATTTTCTAGAGGTAGAAAATAATAAATGAGACTGTATATTCATATAGGCTATATGTTAATATATATATTTATTTGATAAATCAGATTATGTATGAATATATTTTAATGAAATGTTCTACATTAACCTGAGTTGAAGGAGGAATACCAGGAACAATGGAGAAGGGGAATAAGGAACAGTGAAGCCTGTCGAAGAACAACACCAGACTTTCCATTTTGTAAACACAGAAAATGCTGCTGGGGGACACTTCCAGAAGAGTTTCTCTATTAGATATGTTTCCAAAACTTCATCCTAACTAGTACTTATGCAAATTCTGCTGCCTCAAAGATACTGCATTTGTGTTCTTCCACATTACGAGCATCAAAGATGAAGAATAGCAAACACACCTGCGTCCCAAATCAAGTAGGGTGTAACCAGGGAACATATTCTCTGTCCAAGCTTTATGTGGGTTACTACAAACGTTTTGAGATAAATTCTGTTATGGCCCATTATTCATTTCCAAGAAACATAGTTGACAGTGTCCTTTCTGGTCACCCATTCAATTTTCAACTTGCCGGTCTTATTTCTAGTACTGAGAGGACTTTTTTTGTTTCTGTCCCTGACAATTTTATGTTTCTTGATTTTTGAGTATCTCAAGATTTTCATAATGATCCAACATACTGGGAAATGCAGTGAAGCTGCAGCAAACTGCCGTGTCTCCCCGGCTCATTGACAGGGAGTTAGACTCCCTGGGTGGTATATGATCTCTGATTTTGATTTTAAGAAAAATTGCTTAATAAAACCCCCCATGTTGTGGGTTGAGATAAAACAAGCACATCCAGAGACCGGCTCCTGATGACTTTTGCAGGCAGTTTTCAACTTGTGCTGTAAATAACCTCAGAAAAAGTCTTAGTCTGTATTTATTAGTTGGAAAGTGACCAAATGTGTCTGTAAAAAACTTATTTAAGACTTTCATAATCTGCTTCTTGATGAAGCAACTTGAAGGCGGCAAAATTAGTGTTGAGTGCGTGACAACTTTCAATGTATTTTTCATAGTTGCAAGGTACACATATATATTTTACTTCTATAGTTTTAAAAATAGATTAAATTTATTCTTGCTTGAAGTAATTTTACTTTTGTGCACTCACGTTTACCTAAATTAATATTTCAAGATTAAATCCATTGAAAGTGAAATCGAATTAACTAAGGCATCAGATTACATTGTGTGCTGATGATTTGTAATTGATCAGATATTCAAATGTCAATCTATAAATATAATAAGCTGTCCATATAAATGGATAAAATACGTGATTTTTGTGACAATATAATATGCCCTTGGAATGTAAGATATGGCATAAAATCATTGAGCTCAATTGCTTAATAAATAATTCAATAAAATGTAATAGCTTTTAGAGAGTGTTTATGGAATGAAATTGGAAGTCTCACAGAAACAACAATTCATATAAATTTGTCGTATGCACTTGAACATTCAAAGCTTCATTTTTTGGGAAGAAGTTGGTACCTTATTAAGTTCAAGAATTAAGATCTGTAATTAGTGTTGGGTAGCTTACCTGAACACAGTTCTCATCCCACCTACAAAATTTTATGTTGTTTAAATATTTCTGAAGTGATTCTTTGTAGAGTGAGGCATACAAGTCTCCAATGCCCTCATAATGGAGCGTAAGCCTCACACATACCTTTCTGCACTTGGAGCAGAGTCCCGCTGACTTTGGATGTTGAATTTTTTAATTCCCTCTCCACATTTTATTCTCTTTCCCACCCCAGAACGGGAAGCTATAAGAGGAAGTTACCTTAGCAGTGGGAAAAATACAACTTCTCTAGGAATATATCATTGGCAATGGAGGCTGCTTTTATTTTTGCTGGCATGCAGAGCCATGACTGAAATGCAACCTGACTGTTGCTGAAGCAGAGTGAACGTCATTGTTGGTCGGCAGGCCGGCATGAGAAATAAGACTATGACTTACTCAGTTGTGCACTGCCATCCATTATCTTGTTCACCCATTATAATGGGCTATTTTTAGTGGTGAAAATCTGAGGCACAACATGCCTTACAGATCTTGAATGGGAATCAGAACCCAGACATATCAAGGCTGTAGTTTCCTAATTTGTGCTAAGAAGTCGATAGTATATAAAGTCTCCATGGTGCAGCACGTGACACTCTGTAGGTTTTCCAAAAAATTGTTCCAAATCATGAGAGCCAGTGTAACAAAAGACAGGAGGGGAGAGGGTGCTCCAGCTAAGAAGGTTTGTTGTAAAATTTTAAAGTAAAGAAAGGATTTGTGAACTGAGAGGTGAAATTAGATTTATTTTATATTTAAAAGATGGCCAAACACAAGTACATATTTAACTCAGGGCTAGACTTTATTAGACTATGAAATAAATGAAGTTTATTGTTATCTTCTTTTCCCACCCATTTTAGTAATGTCAGAGTTTGCAATCTGTCTATGTAAAGAATACCTCTCAAATAAGATTGAATTATAAATAATTTCCTAATTTATTTTGAAAAATTTTATAATAGGAGATGGGATTTTGTTACATATTCTAACTTGGTCCATTATTTAACACATATTTTTAATTTGTGTATAAAGGATATGAAGTATTATATACTATTTAATGCTTAAAATATGACCCAACATTTCTTTGAAATATAGCTTTCTGCTGTTTATCACAATTCTCTCTTTTCCCAATTTAAGATGAACATGGCAAAATGTCTAAGATGTTGAATCACTAGTAATAAATTTCTGGCATGCATTATAAAGGAATTACCTGTAGAAAAACATCAATGCCTTCTTCTTTCTTCGGAAGAACACTGGCTACCTTGCCCATGTCTGATCAGAAAAAGCCTTCAGATAAAATGCTTTTCTGGAAAACTAATCAAACCCAGAGATGGCCAATCCATTCTAGATTTTGTCAAGGGATAAAAACTAATGTGGATAAGGTCAGATCTTTGGGAATTTTATAGTGCTTTTCTCTAGCAGAAAAAAAAAATCTTTTTACAAATATACTGTTCCTTCTTCTGAGGTTCTTCAAAAATGTAAAGTTACTGCTGAAAATCAAGTGTGATTTTATTGAACTTACCAAATACTGTATCAGTAAGAGCCATATATTGTACCATGAAGGCATTCTGTATTCTTAGAGTGAATGAGGGAACCGTGGTCTTAATATGTAAATAGGGAAGCAGTTAATGTATATGTTAAATGATGCTGTAGCAAATAGGGAGAAGTGGAAAATATAGTTCTTACCTTTATGGACTTGTGGAGATGGGAAAAATGAATGTGGTGCTTGAGATAGTATACACATGGAAATACTTGGTAGTTTGGACGAAAGAGGGACTGTACTAGGGCGAGGGCACTTTGAAGTGTTTATGGAAGAAGATAGGGTTTTAATTGCTCTGTGCTAAGACTCTCCAGTCTGTGAAGGACAAAGGACAAGCACTGGAGGTTGCTTCAGAAAGAAAAAAAGCAGGTGCAGAGGTCTGAGGGATAGACACCGATTTTTTTTCTCCTTGCAAAAAAGGTGAAATGACAGTTGTGACAGGACCATCTACAGTGGGCTCAAGCTGTTAAACAGTAATGCCAGGGTATGTTATGACACTCAGGAGGGATGTCTCAGAGTATGTCATAGGAAGCAGCAAAAGGTCAGTGGCTTCTGTGCTTTAGGGAGAATTTTATGTGACAATTAAGCTGGAATTAGCTCTCTCCTTGCCCAAAGCCACAACCCCTAGGGGTATTATTAAAAAAAATAAAATAAAAAGCTACCTGACGTATCAACCAAACTAACACCATGGCCAAGATTACGGTGCCTTAAGAGAATTGACAAGTCACCAGTGAACTTACACAATGCAATTTGTGAGGCTTTTTGGTCAGCATGGTTTTTGTGTTGTAATTTCTCCAAATTAGAAATGTAGAATCAGGGATTATTTTTTCCTCCCTTGCTTCTGTAACAGTGTGCATTCATTTTACCATTTTTGTTTGCTTTTTCCCTTTTAAAATCATTTGCATGGGCTGGGAAAAAATGTACGTGAGGTCTGATAATTAAATTCAGATCTAGAAACAGTGCCGAGTGTACCTCACTGCTGGATGTCAGTGTGGTCACCTTTTCAAAGTCCTCCCTTCATGAAGACATGCACCGATGCCAGTGACTAGGCCATCCTTCAATAAAATTTTGGAGCTCTTTTTCTGGAATATCCATCAGGCCTGTTGTTGAATAGCACAGAAACATGCAACAACAATAATGAGCACCACTCAGCAAGACACCACTCCATCTCGGTACAAACACAGCTGAGAGTCACTGATAATACAAGGTTATGAAACCTTACTGAATTTTTTGTACAGTGATACCACAATAAGCACACAGTGGCAAGTTCATGAACTTATTTGTCAGCTCTCGTATAATGCCAGATTTGATGGCCATTCCCTGAAGAGAATTCCAAAATTGCTTTAAAGGGTGGAATAGGCCTTGGTGTTGGTGTTAAGCTTCCTAAGGGGGGGTACTTCAAAAGTGATTATGGTGATATTCTGTAATAAGCATATAGCATGTTTTCTAGGACAAGTTTGAGAATTTAATTGTCATATCCCATATGTGTTTGCTTAACATATTTTCTGGACTGCTTTTGTAGTTTCTACTGAGATTATTCCCTAATATTTCCTTTAATCTCTATTCCCAAATCTGAACAGTCCTAGACTGTCATAAGCAATGTAAAAGTAATGCAGAAGAAGAATGGGAAATGGGAATTAGGGATGGATACAAGTGTGCTGGGATGCAGAAATCTGAACACTCACTCCCCACATGACAGGCCTGCCACCAGGCAAGGTGTGAGGTCACAGAGTAAGCCCTGATGGCTTCTTGGATTATCCTGTGCACTTCACAGCTGGCCTTGACCTCAGGTGACTACAGTACGACTGAATGCCTGTTTAAGTCAGCCAATTATTTTTAACTTCTATCATGTTTCAGGAATTATGCAGATGAATAATGTATGATCTGTCCCCTCAAGTTGCTTATAGTGTAATTTAAGTCAGGCAGACTGACTAAAGCAGGCAATTTTAAGCAAGTGCAATGATGGAGCTATATATAGGGCAGTTCTGCAGCCTTGAGGGAAGAGCTTGGGAAAATGTTCCAGGAGGACACTGCCAAAGATGAAATAAAATACAGAGGTGGTCTAGCTAGATTTGCCTGCTCTGGTGTTAATGATATTAAGCCAGAACCTATTCCTTCATATGTATGTGTATATAAATAATATACTTATATACATAATCGCCAGTATACTTATATGCATAAGTGGCATATACATATATGTGCCAAGCATACATGCATGGCCATGCATTTGTATACATGTGTGTATTTATAATATATTCCACACACAAACACTTTGTATTACTCTTAGAAATTAATCAAAATGGTGATTTTAGGGAATAGTAAAATAACCTAGTCAAACTTGAACTTGTTTTCATAATTATATCTTACACTATTACGGCAAGAGAAGGTAATGGGTGAAAAACTGTAAGGCTTCCTCCAAGTCTCTAAAGTCTTTTGTCAAGTTATGTTTCATTTAACGTTACAGTCATAGGGCCAAGGGTTGACTCGAGATATGGTTTCCGATGCTCTGTAAGCTAGGCAGCACTGAACATGGTTTTTTGAAAAGGGTATATTGCCCTGCGGTCACCACCAAATGGCACAGCAAGAATTGTTCTTTGAACAACACTCTATAGTAGTTACTGAAAAAGCCACTTGAAAGTGTTTTCTCACAGTAGGGTCTAGGAAGAGGAGCAATACAAGAGGCCTTCAAAATATGCCATCAGGAGCAGTTACTGGGACGTTACTACTGATAGAAGTAAATGTTAGCTTCTGAAAGTGCCTGTGTTGAGAGTGGCCTCTGCCCAAGTGCTTCACTAGAAACATGTCACAACCCAGAAATGCTGTAGTTGGAGCAATGGGAGAAATGGGCCTTCTGGGGGTAGAGCTGGTCATTCGTATCCATCGTCCTAATACACACCCTAGAAAACCAATGAGAAGGTTAAAATGTGAGACCTTTCATTGTATTCCTCATGAAGGGTAAATGATTTCTCCACAGAAAAGATCAGAATATAGTAGAACCTCCACAGGTGACTGCCTCCTTGTGTTGGCTTAATTTTCATAGACTGTACGTGCACCACATGTACACATGAGCACGGTAAGTCTGCTTCCTTCTTAGGTCCATCTCTGTATGTTGACCAGTTGGTTACAGTTTCTTGTGAAGGTCTTACTTAACATAAGTGAACTTTTCAGGTGAAAGATAAAGTTGAAAACAGATGGAATAGATATCTGTCTACCACTGTCCATTTGCAAAATAGGGAGACTAAGTTCTACTTCACTGTGCTGTTCTGAGTATGTCATTAGAAAGTATTTCTCAAAGATTGTGGTAGTGTAGGTGTGAGGAGAAACATGCCCTTTCCCCCAAAGGTTTACTGAAAGATCAGCTCACAGTTAAAACGCAGATCAACAAGAGCAGGAATAACAGAGTGAAGACTCAACATCCCAATTACGTTCAGACATTTTTATAGATGCCTGTTACAGGAGAGGGGAAAAATGAACAGTATAGGTAATTCTGCTTAGGGGAAACAAGTGATGAGAGGGAGGACACAGATTAACATATAAATTAGCCCAAGAGACAAATATTATATTTTAAATGATTTGTGCCAAGTCTGGTTGAATTCTGCAATATATTGAGATAAGAGGAAGAGGAAGGGCAGTCAATACCAACTTTAATATTTTTATTGGGTAAGTCAACATATAAAGACACAAGGAAAGCCCCTTCCAGTGATTTTTGATCTCTGATGGCTTTTAATTCAAAATACTTTTTATACAAAGCTGTCATATTTTGGGAGGAAATTTCCTAAGATTTTTCATTCAGAAGAATGATAAACTTTCAAAGATGTCTGCATTCTAATCCCTGGAATCAGTGCCCATGGCACCTTATGTGGCAAAAGGGATGTTCAGATAGGATTAAGTTATGAATGTTGAGATGCAGAGATGAATTTGACTTATGTCACTGTGCCCCATGAAATGGTCAACATGGAGAAAAAGGAAATGTGACCACAGATGCAAAGGTTGGAGTGACAGGTTTTGAAGATGGAAGAAGGGGAGGTGATCGAAGAAAGCCAGGTGACATCTCAAAACTGCAGATAATGGGGACGAAGGCTCCCTTGTGGTCTCCAGAGGAAATCAGCTCTACCCACACCCCGGCTTTCCTGTGGTCAAACTCATTTTAAATTTTGACCTTCAGAAACATAAGGTAATTAGTTTACAATAATTGTTTTGCAGTGCTAATACCAACCTCTCTGGACTATTACAATATCTATCATGGGGGGACTTTCATAAATGAATGTTACTATTAATTAGTAATTACTTAGATTTTATGATGTACATTCTTCTAAAAATAATTGCCCTGGAATCAATAACACAGTAATTTGTTAATTTATTAGCTAATATGTATGACAGCATATGTACTTTGGACAGCGCTTTACGTATATAATTTGTATACCTCACCCCAGTATAATCAATATGCCCAGTGTTTTTCTCATTTGTAATTGGCAATATTATATTAACTCTGTATATAAATCCATTCATAAATCATCCAATTATTAATAAATATGTACAATAATTTGTGCAATATATATGTCTGTATATATAAATATATGCATACATTTTAAAGAATATTGTGCAAACAACATCACATCAAATAGTTATAACGTGATTATCACTTATTTAGTTCCTATTATGGCATGGCCAATGTCATCGGAATTTGACATTTGTCAATATACATCATTCTAGTAACACAGACTAGATACTATTTCTATATTTTTCCCATTCATTATTTAGAATCACTATGAACATCAAACTCTGTTCTTCCTCTTTAGGGTACAAAATGGAAACAATGGCTAGTTTCACTAAAATTTTGATATTCTGAACTTATTTTTTTCTCAAAGTGTTTCTGAACTTCATTTATTAATAGCAATTTATTTATTTGTCTTCAGTGCTTTTAATTTAATTTACTCATGATAGTTTCTTCTCTGGTGTCTTAAAGGGAAAGATCCTTGTTTGTTTGTTTATTTGTTTCCTAAATATTTTCAATTTATGTAACAAAGAAAGGTATAAACTACACAAAGTTAAACTGTTTCATTTATATGGTACATATAGAAATTCCAAAGCACTTGACCATCTGGAGATTAACATGCGGCATGCATAATAATTGTATATTACTCCTCTAATTCACAAACCTGTACTTGGTGCCTGATTCTAGTCTGTTTCTAGGATGATCTCATTTTCTAACTGAATTATAGCATCTTACAAATATTCCTTTCAAATTGCAAATTTGATTCTATGGGCAGTTTTTCAGGCATTCACTCATAAAAGTAACTTCCACATTGACATGGTTCTTTAACTGGGTCACTGTGCTTTCCTCCATTCATTCTATATCCTCAGCTATAAACTCTGTTCATTTTTATATTGATAATATGATATGGACAACATACTATAATATGGGAGAATTAAATCCATAGATGTAAAATAAATCTAGTAAATCACTTTGCTGTAACAAATACAATTTTGTAAAAGAAAATAAGTCATCATAAATAAAATCAAGACAAAATAGTTACTTGTGTACAAAAAAAAGTACATTATAAGTTATTTATTAGCAAGTGATTATTGAATTTGCTTTTAAATCTGAAGAAACCACTTACCCAGTATTAGTCCCTGTCACATATTCAAACCTTTAAATAGACATGAACAATTGTCACAGCCTGGTGCAATACTACCAACACTTATTTGTGTGAAATTAATTCTCCTTCTGATTTGTAGGGAAAATTGTTCCCTGACCTTGAGTGTAGGCTAACTTTTTGCTTGAGAGACCTAAAGAGTCAGGAGAATGATTGTATGTGAGTTGTGTATGTGCAGAAAGGCAGAAAATTGACCTCTAAAGTGAATGCATATGTGTGGTGTGGCAATAAAGCTTCTCTGGATTCCCAAGGTCACTTGATTCTGGAAGCAAAGGTCATGCTCAAAGTCTGTGGTTTTGCAAAAACATAGGTGGAGACACTTTGCTGATCTTCTCCATGCTGTCCCTAAACAGTGTTGATGTCTGATAAGCAGCTTGTATCTACTTCTTCCTGTTTTGTGATGATGAAAACAGACCCAAGGATTGCTTGAGAGGATTCCTCCCTGAGCTCCTCAGTCACCTGGCACAGACTCTGTTCAAGTATCTTGATTCCTCGTGCAAAAACCCCATTTACTTATTATTTTGTTTAAATTCTTCCTTATGGGGATATGTTTTTGCCAATTCATTCTTTGTTTAAAGTCAATCTAAACATGTGTCATACTATTTCCTAGTTTATACTTTTCTAGAATACCTTACCCGAATCTATCGAACACATTGGTTTGTTTTTCCCTGAGCTTCTGTTTTTGTAGCTATGCCCTTTACAACTTCATGTCTTCTTTAATTACCTGTTTCCTAATTATTTGCTCTTTTTTTATCTCTTTTTTAATAAGCCACATTCCTGAAGAACAAGAAAAGTGCTTTGTCCTCCTTTCTTCTGCAATTCTCATGTTAGTAACCACGTAGATCTAATGAGCTCTGAATTTTGTCCACTGCATGAATCTCTGTATTCATCGCCAGTATCACAGAGTATACATTCAGTAATTATTTGTGAAATCAGTAAAGCCGTTGATCACCTTATTAATCAGCATTTCATCAGTATAATTTCTGAGAGGTTAGGCTAGGTCTACTATAGCAAACATAGAAATCTTCAAATTTTTACAGACTTTTCCACATTAAGAAGAAATGTGTTCCAGAATTAAGCCTTTGCCCCGTCTGCAGCAACAACTCTGTGTTTCAGGATCTACTGCATGATTTGGTCCACAATTCATTAAAAAAAAAAAAAAAAAGGCTCAAAGAAACCAGACTGCCTGGCAGTGTCAGGAAGGGAATACCCATATGTGTAGGAGAGACTGGAAAAGAGTCACTAAGGAATTGAGTGACATCTGAAGTTTCCTACTTAGAACTAAATCACTAATTTAACACCTACAATTCTTTTATTGCTTACAACATAAAAGCAGAAGAACCTAAATTATTTTCTTAAATATTATAGAAATGCTATTTACTACAGAAAATAGAGAATATCCAAATACAGTTTTTTGAACAGAAAGTAAAATAACCACTAAATTACTGTCACTTATAAACTGAGAACCTAGCTCCTCTATCTATGGTCTGAATCAATATGTCTTAGGAATGTCAACTTATCAAAATCAGCTCTTTAATGATGGTCATTAGCACGTAGAAACCTTTAGGACACTAACTTCTCATGAGCATAAAAGTTCACATTAAATGATTTCTTAAAATCCTGAACTAAACCTCGTTTATCATCTTTGGCTCCCCTATAATAACTATATTGTTGCACCTGAGATTCAGCAAATGACCACAGTTTTTATCCAATGAGCTTTTGATAGTATGACTCTGGTTTAACATATTAAATTTCTTCAAAGTCATGAGGAAAATAATTTTAATCTTTCAATCAGTATAATGCTATGCTGTTTAGAGGAAAAAATCTTGCTTTCTTCATTTGTCTTATCAAAAGATAAGAAAATGTTTTATCTGTTGATAATAGCTTTTCTCTCACTTGAAGAGTGAAGAATGGGCCCAGAGGCCATACTAAAAATTACCCAATGGGGCGGCACCTGTGCCTCAAAGGAGTAGGGTGCCAGCCCCATAAGCCAGAGATGGCAGGTTCAAACCCAGCCCCAGCTAAAATCCACAACATAAATAAATAAATTAATTAAATAAATAAAAAAATATGGCCCTATGATCTGATTTGTTCCAAAACTATGTCTGTGCCTCAAAGATCTTAACTAAAACCATGTTCATGAATGCTGAACCAAGTCTTTCTCATGTGAATCCATGTTGATGGCTGTTTCTAAATTAATTTAATATGATATTTCTTTTAATTTGAAAATGATCATGAAATATTACATTCCTGAGAAAATGTAGGAAACAGGAAACAAAGCTATATTCTTGATCCCCTTGGCAACATATATGATTTCTAATAAAAATCATTAAATAAGTACCCTCCTTTTATTGGAAAAAGTGTCTCTAAGATGAATTAGATGTTTTCATTATTTCCTATGGTCAAACTTACAAACCTCGAAAACAAACCAGGCCATCTCCATGTTAAAACAATAGCACTCCTGGGCGGTGTTTGTAGCTCATCGAGGGGGGCGCTGGCCCCATATACTGAGGGTGGTGGGTTCAAACCTGGCCTCGGCTGAACTGCAAAACAGAAAACTAGCCAGGCATTGTGGTGGGCACCTGTAGTCCCATTTACTTGGAAGGTGAGGCAAGAGAATCGCCTAAGCCCAGGAGTTGGAGGTTGCTGTGAGCTGTGTGACGCCATGGCACTCTACCAAGGGTGATAAAGTGAGACTCTGTCTCTAAAAAAAAAAAGAAAAAAATAGCATTCTTTGTATTCCTAAAGTTCTCTATTATATTTAAGTTTGCTGTTTGTTTACTTTTTGTTTTCTCATAATGTATTTTTGGCCCCACTATGTAATTGCATCTCATAGATATTGTGTTAGCTTCAAATTTTGGTGACTTCAGGAAGCAGCTGAAGTTATCAGCGAGGTACAGACAGAGAAAAGGCAACCAGTTTAGATAAACTGGGTTTTATTTTATTGTTTCCTAAATTTTAGAACCAATAAAGAAGTTTTATACCTAAGTAATTTGTTTGAAAGAGTTTGAAAATCAACATTTTTTTTAAGTTAATGAAAACTGTAGAGGTTTGATAGTCTAAGCCCCTTCTAATACAAAGATAGAAATACTCTATGGGATGGAACAAACTAAAAACTTAACCAATGTTCACTTTAGAAAATAAAATCTTGGTTTCTCAATCTAAATCTTTTCCTTAATGTGCACTTCAAATGCCTATTTGTTGAGTGAGACATTTAATAGTGTCAGGGGTCTCCAAATCTCTGGAGCTGTTCAGTGGACCTGGTTCAATTCACTTGGCAGAACTAGCAAAGAAAGGTGAGCAGAAGTGAAAATAAGGGATAGGGGAGGTGGGAATAATGAAGTGGGACTCCAAGACAGTAGAAAAAGAGTAGAACTTATTTTAAATGGAGTACATTTTAGTTAAAGTTGATCATAGATCAGCATAGACATTTCCAGAGAAATTGGCGAAGCCCCTGACCCCATAAATGAGAGCAAAGTCTACACAAATGCAGGGCATCAGTGTCTTATCTTAGTTCCTCCTACAATTATCTATAAAGCTTTTTGTTGTTTCCCAAGGTCCTTAACTATTCTTCTCCACTTATTGGTGACAGATGACCTCAGTCTCCACATGTGCCCATTTTATTTCTCTTTTTAACAACAATTGTTACCTGTTAATTTTCTGACAATTATAGGGTGGTCACTGTTAGTCCTGTGATGCTTGTGACATTTGCTGTGTGCATTGTTCAGTAACTGTGACCATGACTTCACTTTGTGTCACAAGCTAGAAACTGCATTTTGTAGAGAACAAGTCATACTCTATCAAACTGAGTCACAACTTTCCCGAAACTCATGGTTTCCTGAAGGGGCCTTTTTAACTTTCTAATCTAGGAGGCCAGTCTTTTCTCCTACTTTCCCACAGCCCTTTCTATTACTAATCAAAGAATAATTGTACTGTATTTTCCACCCTTCTCTGTAGACAAGAAATTCAGTTATCTTGAAAATAACCAATTAACAACCTTTAAAATAATAATTACAGAAATGAGAGGAAACTTGTGGAAGTCTCTGTTACATATATACTTAGCTATATGTGTACAAAATCAGTACAGGCTGAGGCTGCCCTTTTCTTTTTGATTATTTAATAGACAGAATTCTTATATCTGATTCTTTTACTTATCTTTTCACTCAAAACAATAGAATTTTTGCAAGTGAAAAGAAAGCCAAATTTAACTGAATAAAAGCAAAAATGTTTTACAACAGAACCTACTTGTCTACATCATACATCACGACATGACAAGGATGTGGGCTTTCTTTTATTTAGATACTTCTGTTCATGAATAACTCTAGCCAAATGGATTTTGATGATAATTAAGATGTTTTAATTATTTCAAATACATTAAAATGAGTTTCCTTGGGGGAGGGTGGGATGGGCAATTAAGTATCAGGTAAATTAGGTGGTATTCAAGGATATTTTGAGATTGCAGATTTAAAGAGCTTGATATCCTCCTATGGAAGAGATAAAATGTATTCCTGACATCTCATGCTTTAAAAACCTTTCTTTCTTTTAAAGAGCTGATATTACCTGATATTATTCTACTATTCCCATTCCAGCTGATAGAAGGCAAAGGTGGTGACTTGCAGGCTTATAAAGTAAATATCTTTCAGTATAAAATAGTATTATTTTTTCAATTCTGTCTTTGAGTCTTGTTCAATCTTTCAGGATTTCTCTACTTTCTGTTTTTGATTCCTCCCGACATAGCCAGGTAATAATACCACCTTAGTGACTAAAGACATGCAATTCTTATTAGCAGAAATTAACAAATATAAACATGCGTATACACTCACAAGGTCTGACAATGAAGTTGGCAAACTTGCCACCATGTACTTACATTGGAATCATTGTACAAATAGCTTGGTAAGGTTTCTTAACCTTGGTATGTCAGTATCCCATAGCTGTGTTCATGTCAATGTATGGTGACTGGTGTTCGTTATTGTTGTGTGTTTTGTGTGTTGTCATCAGACTATTGGAGCAATGTACAAACATTTGTCATATTCTTGATAAACTTGACAAGAGTGGAAGTTAAATCATGGACATGTTAATTCAAGTTTATGGGGATAGAGCTATGAATAAAAGTACAGTGGACAAGTGGATTAAACATCGTTCTGGAGGGATGGAAAGTGTCACTAATGAAGAGAGGTCAGAGAGGTGAGCAACGAGCAGAACTAAGAAAAACATGGCAAAAATTCTTCAAATTGTACATCAAGACCATTGGCTGACTGTGAGAAGCATGGTAGACCAAATAAACATTAATAAAGAATCAGCTAGGAAAACCTTAACAGAAAATCTTGGTTAACAACTCACGGCTCTTGCATGACAGCAATGTACCAGCTCACATGGCACTGTCGGTAAGAGTGTTTTTAGCCAATAAACAAATAACTCTACTCACCTGATCTTGCCCCAATTACTTTTTTCTTTGCCAAAAGATAAAGGAAATATTGAAAGGAAGACATTTTGATGACATTTAGGGCATCACGAAGACAACTCTGAAGATCATTCCAGGAAAAGAGTTCCAAAATTGTTTTGAAGGGGCCTAGGTGTTGACATAGGTGGATAGAGAATGAGGAAGGTGATCAGAGGCTCAGTAGAGTCAGAGAACTACAAAAATGACAAGAGGAGGAGGGGTAGGGTTGGTGCATGTGAAATTTATCTGGGTTTGCTGACTGGCTCTATTAACTTTAGATTTCAACCCTAACCACAAAGGCCATAGACAAGGATCATATCGTCAGGTGTTGGGTGGAACAACCAATACATTCTTTTGGAACCCCTGAGAAACCCATTATACATATGTAAAACCTTGAACAACAGAGTTTGAATTGCAAGGGTCAACATATATGTACATCAATTTTCTTCTGTCTCTGCCATTGCTAAGATTACTTTATTATAAGAATATAATTATATGTTATATATCTATGTAAGTATGGTATATGTATATACATATGTTGTATGTATGTATACATGCATGCACATATGTTATATATGTGTATATGCTAAATGCATATATATAATACATACATTATACATACACATCAATACATATATATTTTTTTCACTTTCTATTGCCATTTTATAAATATATCCTACAAAATATGTGTTAATCAACCATTTGTCGTATTGGTAAGGATTCCAGTCAACCGTGTTCTACCTTTAGCAGGTACATTTTTGGAAAGTCAAAAGTTATATAAAGGTTTTTGACCACGTAGGAAGGGGTCAGCATACCTAACTTTTATTGTTCAAGGGTCAACAGAACATGCTTCAAGTTGACTATAAATATTAATCACAGGTACAAAAATACTTCCAGAGTGACATTTAGACTAATGTTTGATCAAACATCTTGTTACCATAGCCTAGACTAGTTGACATAGGTTTACATATAAAATTAAACATATCAATTTTGGATTTGGCACTATCCTTAACAAAATCCTGTCAAATATAGTTAATAAACTACTGACAAAGATTCTCTTCTTGACCAAATTCGAACCCAGGCTTCTCTGAGTCCTTTCACGATTAACCCTCAATCTTGGCCTACAATGACTTTAATAAAACATGACATCATTTTTAAATCAGCTCACAGCCACATCCCTAGAATGTCCATAGTCCCCAGTACAAAGTATATACATGTGTATAATATATATACATACATATATAACATATACATACAAATATATAACATATACAATGTATTCTTACAATAAATTAATCTCAAGAATGTCAGAGACAGAAGAAAATCAGAATATGTATATGTTGACCCTTGCAATTCACACTCTGCTTTTCAAGGTTTTACGTATACTTTGTTTTGGTTGATCGTTTCATTTTTTTGGAGAATTTTACTAATACAACACTTATTTAAAAAATTGATCTAGTTTTCTAGATCAGAAGAATTATTAAGCAATGAAATTTGCTTAGAAAGATATTATATAATACCCTGCTGACAAATATAAAGTGTTAGGGGTTGCTGGGCATGCTCCATTCTTCATACAAATAGTAATGCAGTTTGAATTATAATGCAGTTCCTATTTGTGCTAAGTGAACAAAGCACTAAGGTAGAAAAACAGTTTAATGTTAAAGAAAAGGTTATTTGTTCAGAGGAAACTGAAACTGGTGTAATGTCATAGAGTAAGGAAGGAAGGAAACGTAGCAATGTGACGCCGACTTGCCTTGGGCCCTTTCCACTTTCCACCTGTGCGCTTCTCTCCCAGGTTTCTACCGTCATCCATCTTCCTTTTCCCCTCACCTGCACCTCCAATGCTGCAGCCCATTGGATATCAGCCAAGATACTGGGAGATTATTGCTTCTAAAGGACTTTACAAAATGTGGAGCTTTAAAACAAATGTACCATGCAAAATAATTTTATTGCTGTCTCTGAAATGAATCAAAATGCCCCATGAACGTGGTGGATACTTTGTAGAGAGAAATGTGTATTTATTTTACCCTCACATAGAGAAATTATATTCTCTAAATTTGTTTGCTCTCTCAATCCATATCCTGAATTTTTATTTTTTGTCATTTTCATTTTTTATGAGAAAACACCTGACTGTGGAAGTCTCATATCATTAATTTACTCTTCGTAAAACAAACAAACGAAAAAAAAACCCACAAATAAAACAAGTAAAGATATAAGTTGAAACAGAAAATAAAGGTATTAAACCAGTTTAACCGTTTGAAATACGCAGACATCTTGTTTTTCAAACTATCAACAACAAAATTTAATCCCCACCTCCCAAAACAGTCAATTTTAAGCTCTAAGTGTCCATAATTTAAGGTAAACAAATAAAAAAAAGTCATACAGTCTCAAGGAAACATCAGGCAATGACATCTATTCATTTGTTGTTTACTATTTTAATATTACATTAATTTTATACCAGCAAATTCAGAACTGTCAAATGTATATCAATTATTCCATAGTGATGTGTTCATTTATCTGACTTCCCTTCTAGGGATACAAGCTGTATAGCTACTTTTTTTCTTTAAAATTACTAATTAATGTCAACAATTGTAATTTTACATAAAGACAAGCCAACTTGAGCAGAAATATTAACAGAATAATGAATAATGCCTTCTAAGTATTTCAAAAACCTGAATTTATGAAGAGAATCTGAGAACACCCAACTAGGATATAAGAAAGCAGCCTTGTACATAAACATATGAAAAGGCTGTGAAGACAAATTGAAAGTGAAAATAGGCTGTGGGCAGGTAAAAGTTTTACCTAATTTTTTTTTAAACTAATGATGATTCCTACTCTAAATATTGCAATATTTAAGAATTGAAAAAAATGAAAAAGAGCAGGTTACAATGAATTAATTTCATTAATTTCAAGGGAATATTAAACACAAATCAGTAAATGAACATATTTTATCTAATGACATTCAGGCATAGCATGTATCTTATCATCATGAAAAGTGAGTTTCCTAAATTCCAAGATCTGGCTTGTTAGTTTGACATAAAGATGATATATATACTTTTTAATTTCAAGATAATGTGAGTGTACAAACAAACACATCACAATATTTGAATTTGTTGGGTAGAGTCCTTTGTGGAGTTGTGTCCTATACCCAAAAGGTGCCATCCACTCCTACAGTGTGCATAAAGATAATTTTGGAATTCAATTGTAAGAATCATGACTGATACGAATTTTGCTGCCAAAAAGGCTTATTGTTTTACTGAATTAGGGCATGTTGCATAAGCCTACATTTTTTGGGATCACCAGAAATTTGCAGGATGAAGAATCTGAACCTCATTGCTGCAAATTTTAAAAACATATATACATGTACAATATTAACTCCATCAGTCAGATTCTCCAGAAAAGCAGAACCAACTGGATTGTCCAGATACAGAAAAGAGATTTATAACAGGAATTGGCTCACACAAATACAGAGGCCAAGAAGGCCTATGGCATACTAGGTGCAAGTGAAAGAATCAGGAAATTTGGGGGTGGAACTCAGGCTATGTCTGAAAACCTGAGAACTGGGGGCTAGTGGTGAAATCCTAAAGCCCAAAGTTCTGAGAACCAGGAGCTCTGATGTCTAAGGGCAGGAAGAGATGCCTTAGTTCTAGAAGATAGTGACTTTGTACTCCTTCCTCATTTGGGCCCTCAGTGGATTGGTGACACCTGCTCACACTGGTTAGGGTAGATCTTCTTTATTCAGTCTGCTAATTCAAATGTGAACATCTTCTAGAAATATCCTCATGGATACATCCGGAAATAATGTTTTACCATCCGTTACCTGATCATCCTTTACCCTAGTCAAGTTGACACATATTAGGAACTATTACCTTGATATAAATTCAAACTTTTAGAAAACAAAATTAGTACTCTCCAAATTCCGTATGTTCTTTGCACAGCTTCCATATTAATGTAGGGCTACATTTACTTTGTCTTTCTGTATGTTGTCTTTGAGTATACCTATTTATGATTCCCTATGTGTATACAATTTTTTTATGAATGATTGGGCAATACATGGTGGAAATGTATGGTCTTTTAGCATTTAATACTTTGGTGTGAATTTCCTAAGGATACAGACGTTCAATTATATAATTATAAAAATCAGGAAATATAGCTTTGGTAGAGCATTATTATTTAAGCCAAAGTTTATGTTGAGACATTAATTACTAAAATAATATCCTTTATAGCAAAATTAAGGATTATGCATCCCATTTTTTTTTTTTGTCACATGTCTTTAGTTTCTTATCTGAAACAGTTTGTGGATCTTTCATTCTAGTTTGAATATTGATGTTTTCAAGTTTAGCCTAGGTATTTTTTAGAATTTCCTCAGTTTGGGTTTATCTAAAGATTCCTCAGGACCAAATTCAGGTTATGCACATTTCATAGATGAATATAATAGAAGTGATTCTGCATCCTCATGGAATCACACAATATAGGCTCAAAGTATAATGTGGTAAAATACTGTGGATGCTAAGTTTAATAGCTGGTTAAATTGTTACCCATCAGGTTCCTTTGCTGTACATTACTGCATTACATTTGTTTTCTGTTTGTATAACTGAATTCCTGAAAATGGGTAATTGCTAAAGAAAATAACTTTACTTTTAAATTAATTTTATTTCAAAACATTATGAAAGTATAAATTTTTTATTCTTGTACCATTGAGTCGAGTTATAAGTGTGCCTAAAACCCAGATAGTGCTCATTGTGTTCACTGTACCCATTAGGGTGATTTTACCCTCCAGCTTGATTTTTGATGAGTGTTATTTATTGATCAATTAGTTCCAATTCAATAGAAAGCACATGTGATGTTTGTTACACCATTCCTGTGATGCTTCACTTAGAAGAAAGGTCCCCAGTTCCATCCAGTTTGTTACAAAAGGTATTAGTTCACCATTTGTTCTTATGGCTGATGAATGCCCCATAGTATACATATACCACAATTTATTAATCTACTCATATATTGATGCACAGTTGTTTTTTCCCACATTTTTTCAATTGTGAATTGTGCTCCTATAAACATTTGACTTCAAGTGTCTTTTTGATCAACTAACTCTTTTTTCCTTTGAGTAAATACCCAGTAGTGGAATTGCTGGAGTGAATAGGAATTCTATTTTAGTTCTCTGAGATATCTCCAAGGTTCTTTCCATAGAGGTTATACTAGTTTGCAGTTCCACCAACAGTGTATGCGTCTTTCAATCTCTCCACATCGACACCAGCATACGTTGTTTGGGGAATTTTTTTTTTTCTTTTAGAGACAAAGTCTCACTTTATTGCCCTCAGTAGAGTGCTGTGGCATCACATCTCACAGCAACCTCCAGCTCCTGGGCTTTAGCAATTCTTTTGCATCAGCCTCCTGTGTAGGTGGGACTACAGGTGGCCTCCACAACACCTGGCTATTTTTTGTTGCAGTTTGGTCTGGGCCAGGTTTGAACCCACTACCCTCCATATATGGGGCTGACACACTACCCACTGAGCCTCAGGCACCACCCCTATTTTGGGAATTTTTGATGAAAGCCATTATCACTGGAGGTAAGTGATATTTCATTTTTTTCAGATCTTGGAGAAATATTTTTATGTTTTATATTAAATATTTTTATGTTTTATATGGAACCAGAAAGACCCAATATAGCCAAAGCAGCCTTAACAAAACAACAAATTGGGAGACATCAATTTACCAGACTGCAAGCTATACTACAAAGCTATAGTAACCAAAACAGTGTGGTACTGGTACAAAAACAGAGGCTGACACCAACAGATTAGGATAGAGAGCCTAATTATAATACCATCCTTATATTGCCATCTGATATTTGACAAAGTAACAATAACACACTGGAGATAAGAAGCTCTATTCAATAAATGATTCTGGAAAATTGGATAAAGAAGACTGAAACAGAATGCACCCCTCTCACTACTTCACAAAAATTAACTCACAATGACTAATAGACCTAAAGTGAATACATGAATCCATAAGAATTCTAGGGGGGGAAAAGTTGGAAAAACACTTATAGACATCAGCCTAGGAAAAGGAGGTATGAAAAAGACCCCAAAAGCAATCATCACCACAAAAATAAATAAATGAAGAAATGGGAATCAATCAAATCATAAAGCTCTGCACAGACAATGAAATAATTTTTAGTGTGAATAGACAACCTACAAAATGGGAGAAAATATTTGGATGCTATATATCTCATTGAATACTGATTAGAAAGAAATAAAATCAGAAAGAAAATAACATGAACAGAAACTTTACAAAAGAAGATAGATTATTGGCCAAAAAATATATGAAAAATGCTGAACAACTCTAATCATCGGGGACATGGACAAAAAACCACAATGAGGAATTTATATTTTTACAATTATGAAGACTGAGAAGTTCAAGATAGAGAGGCTGTATCTGGTAAGAGCTTTCTTGCTGATTGGGGCTCCATACAGAGCTCTGAGGCCACATAGGACATCACACAAAGAGGCGGGTAAGTGTGCTAGTTCAGGTCTGCCCTTCTCTTCTTGAAAATCCATTGACCTCACCTTTGTGGTAACCCATTATTCTACTAACAAATTAATCCATTCAGTCATGAATGCACGAATTAACTCATCCATTCATAAGCACAGAGCCCTCATGATCCAATCACCTGTTTAAAACCTTACCTTTTAATACTGCCGCATTGGAGATTTAAGTTCCCAACACACGAAATTTAGGGGACACAATGAGTTAATATTTTACACTTTTAAATTAACAAACATTCTTTGGGAATATACATCGAAGTTATGGAAATAAATTTTTGTTTTTCAACACTGCACCTATTAGTTTGAATATCTATTGATGACTCATGGTTGACTCAATTATTATTACCCTACTTGAAAAAAATGAAATTTAATTTACAATTCTGTCATTCCTATATTTATACTTGGTTTCTGTCAAAAGAAAGAATTTTCTCTATCTATCAATCATTCATAAGTGGGGATCCTTGAATTATTTTATTGAATATATTATAATTCTTATTGCTATTTGAATCTCACATTGTCCTAGATCTCCCCAGCATAGGTCTTTTCAAGCTGACTCTTCTTTTTTTTTTTAATTTTTTTTAAATTAAATCATAGATGTGTACATTAACACAATTGTGGGGTAGAATTTGCAGGTTTTATATACAATTTGAAATATTTTCATCAAAAAGGTTAACATAGTCTTCACGGTATTTTCTTACTTATTATGTTAAGACATTTGTATTCTACATTTAGTGAATTTCACATGTACCCTTATAAGATGCACCATAGGTGTGGTCCCTGATCACCTTCCCTCTACCTATCCTCCCCCATCCACTCCCCTCTCTATCCCCTTTCCCCATATTCTTGTTTCATAGTAGGGCTGAGTATATTGACTAGGACTGAATACTTTTTCTTCCATTCTTGAGATACTTTGCTAAGAAGAATATGTTCTACCTCCATCCATGTAAACATGAAAGAGGTAAAGTCTCCATCTTTCTTTAAGGCTGCATAATATTCCATGGTGTACGTATACCACAATTTATTAATCCATTCGTGGGTCGATGGGCACTTGGGCTTCTTCCATGACTTAGCAATTATAAATTGGGCTGCAATAAACATTCTGGTACAAATATCTTTGTTGTAATGTGATTTTTGGTCTTCTGGATGTATACCTAGTAGAGGAATTGTAGAATCAAATGGCAGATCTATTTTTAGATCCCTAAGTGTTCTCCAAACATTTTTCCAAAGGAACATATTAGTTTGCGTTCCCACCAGCAAGGAAAAGTATTCCCTTTTCTCCGCATCCATGCCAACATCTCTGGTTTGTGGATTTTGTGATGTGGGCTAATCTTACTAGAGTTAGATGATATCTCAAAGTAGGTTTGATTTGCATTTCTCTGATGATTAAGTGACGGACCCGCCATCCACTAGCAAAGTTCTGAGAGGCCCGCTGGGATGAAAACACACACACACACACACACACACACACACACACACACACACACACACACACACACAGGATAATGGACTCAGTCAGGCTGAGATTTCACTTTATTTTGACACCATGCTTTTATATTCTCACAGGGAAAAAGTTCATTTAAGGTTCTCTTTGGCATTCTCTTACTCCTTGGGAACTGCTGTGCTGTTTACCTTAAAACTGCCATGCTGTTTATCTCTAGTTCTGACCATCTAGACTTTTTACTCCCTGTTTTGGCTCCTGCCAGTTTCTTCTCAGAGAAGGTCAAACCTCGGCCATTGCAGAGGCAAAAGCGGGGGGAGTCCCCCGCAGCTTCCCACAATTAAGGATGATGAGTATTTTTTCATATGTCTGTAGGCCGTGCGACTGTTTTCTTGAGATAAGTTTCTCTTCAAGTCCCTTGCCCACCCTGAGATGGGATCACTTGTTCTTTTCTTGCTAATATGTTTAAGTTCTCTGTGGATTCTGGTTATTAAACCTTTCTCAGAGACATAGCCTGCAAATATCTTAAGAGATCAAACTTTCACTCTTCGCAGATGATATGATCATATATCTTGAAAACACTAGGGATTCTACTACAAAACTCTTAGAAGTGATCAAGGAATATAGCCGCATCTCAGGTTACAAAATTAACACTCATAAATCTGTAGCCTTTATACATACCAACAATAGTCATGCTGAAAAAACAGTCAAGGACTCTATTACATTCACAGTAGGGTCAAAGAAGATGAAATATTTAGGAGTTTACTTAACGAAGGATATGAAAGATCTTTATAAAGAAAACTATGAAACCGTAAGAAAATAAATGACTGAAGATGTTAACAAATGGAAAAACATACCATGCTCATGACTGGGAAGAATCAACATTGTTAAAATGTGTATACTACCCAAAGCAATATACAATTTTAATGCAATCCCTATATAAAGCTCCACCAGCATACTTGAAAGATCTCGAAAAAAATAATACTTCATTTTATATGGAATCAGTAAAAACTCGAATAGGCAAGACATTACTCAGAAATAAAAACAAAGCAGGAGGAATCACACTATCAGACCTCAGATCATACTATAAATCAATAGTGATAAAAATGGCATGGTACTGGCACAAAAACAGATAGGTAGATGTATGGAACAGAATAGAGAACCAAGACATGAACCCAGCTACTTACCATTATTTGATCTTGACAAGCCAATTAAAAACATTCAATGGGGAAAAGATTCCCTATTTAACAAATGGTACTGGGTGAACTGGCTGACGAGCTGTAGAAGACTGAAACTGGACCCACACTTTTCACCATTAAGTAAGATAGACTCTCACTGGATTAAATATTTAAACTTAAGACATGAAACTATAAAAGTACTAGAAGAAAGTTCAGGGAGACTTGAATAAATCAGCCTGACCAAGTATTTTATGAGGAGGACCCCCTGGGCAATTGAAGCAACACCAAAATACATTACTGGGACCTGATGAAACTAAAAAGCTTCTGCACAGCCAAGAGCACAGTAAGTAAAGCAAACAGCCTTCAGAATGGGAGAAGATATTTGCAGGTTAGGTCTCTGACGAAGCTGACTCTTCTTTTTGACCTGTCTACATAGTTTCATTTAACTTATTAAAATTTTTCTCACACATTTGGATATTCCAGGAATATCTTCTTATTTTTCGGCACTCTTTCTGGATTCAGACATTTCTTCAGTTTTCTTTTTGTGGAGGGTAGTATGTAGAAATCAAGATCTGGGCTTTGTGTATTCATTGTTTCTGTGATTTTATTGCTTCTGAGCTCTCATAGCTGAGAGAGCTGGGTAGTTGTACAGCCATAGACACACACGTCAGTTTCTACAGCTGAATCTAAACATTCATGTACAGAGGGAGCCAGATAATGTTTACACATTTTTAAAAAGGAAAAAAAAAACCTGTATTAAACTTGAAGAAGTCATATTTGATTTCTGCAATTACAAAAGATATGTATACAAGATACATTATGTAAGGTAACAAACATTACAATGATAACCCTAATTTTAATTTAATGCTACTTTTTTCATATTTTCTCTTTATGATAACTCCCTATTTTGACAGTGACAAAACTGGTTCTCAATAACCACAATATATCCACTTTCTTAGTGTTAGGATATATAAATAAACTACTTCCCAAATTGCTAACCTGCATCTGTGAAAATAAATCTACTGACTAGAGTTTTTACTATTATTATTTTTTTTAATTTAGAATCCTAATCAGAAGTTTATTTAGCTTAATAGAATTAAAGAAAAGAAACATACTATTTAAACATATGAGTCTTTACATGATGATTTTGGGGAAAACTGTGAATTCTGGATACAAATTACTTCTTGTTTCCTGACTATGGAAACAAAATCAAAGAAGAAACTATATTTATTATATCTTTACTATTTGCAGATCCCTTTTAAAGAACAGTTGTTGTGCATCTGAGTACTTGGAAAATTTGTCCATTTGCAAATAAACAGATCATAGTATTCTTGTTTCTTCACATTTATCAATAATATTTGATTTTTTTTTAACAAGTGAACAGTTTATTAAGAATTAAACAAAGGTATGATGTGATACAGTACAAGCAAGACACTCAAGATAGGTATAATAGTACTAATCACACAAAAACTTAAATTTCACCTCAAAAAAATCACAAGACAAAAGAAAAAGCCCCCCCAAAGCCCAACCTCCCAACAAACAAAAAACTATCTGGGAATACTGCTGTGTTAACATATTAACCACAGTATAATCACTCATAGAAAAATAGCAATTAAGCAATGAATTAAATTAAATAAAATTCAAACTATCATAAACTCATAGACCACAAT